>JAUELO010000179.1:44189756-44203663 GCA_032357855.1 Amphibolips quercusostensackenii | reverse complement strand
AGCTGAAATTGAAATTGGAAACCAATATTCATATTTTTCCCTGCTGGTTTTAATACAAAAAGAAAAATAGGACAAGCTAGTAAAGATGGATATCGGTTTGCAATTTGAATTACCATTTTTCACCTTCTCATCGTTTGACTTAAATAAGCGTAAGCGATGCTATAAAAAGCTCAGCAATTTTGATCCAGGCTTATTTCATTCTTTTCCTTCAAATAGCATCAGCACCATAAATTTGAATGTAGGTTTGAAATATTTTACACCAGCTTTTCTCCCTTTTAATATTTTACTTAACTTAGCGTTACCAAAGATAGAAAAACCTTTGCAATTTGGATCTAGGCTTGTCCCATTTTTTGCCTTTTAATGAACTAGCAGCATAAACATTAATATAAGTTTGGGATTTCAACTACAGCTTTTTCAATTGTTAATATTTAATTTAAACTCGCATTAACATATGAGAAAAACTTTTGCAATTTTGATCCAGGCTTGTCATATTCTTTTCCTTACAATGACACCAGCAGAGTAAAGATGGACATAAGCCTGCAATTTAAATTTCAACTTTTCCCATTCTTATTATTTGACATGATTTAGCGCTGCCGTAGCTAGAAAAAATGTTTGCAATCTTGGTCCAGCCTTGTCCCATTCTTTTCCTTTAAATAAAACGACCAGGGTAAATATAAATAAAGGTTTCCGAATTGAAATCTAGCTTCTACTCTTCTAATTATTTCATATGAATTGGCATTGCCCAAGCTAGAGCAATGATTGCTTGTCCCATTCTTTTTTTTAATGGGAATTAGCGAGGTAAAGATGTATATGGATTTATAATTTTAACTCTAGCCTAGTCCTTTCTTATGACTTGACATGATTTAGCGTTACCCAAGCTAGAAAATTTTTTTGCAATTTTGATCTAGGTTTGTCCTATTCTTAGCCTTGTAATGATACCAGCAGGGTGAAGGTGAATGTAGGTTTTCCGTTTCAACTCTAGCTTTTTCTCTTATCATTGTTTAACTTGAATTAGCGTTGCCGAAGCTATAAAAAGCCTAGCAATTTTGATTCAGGCTTATCCGATTTTTTTCTTTAAAATAGCACTAGCACCGTAAATGGAAATATAGGTTTGCAATTTCAACACCATATTTCTTCATTTTGAATATATTACTTGAATTAGCGTTACTAAAGATAGGAACACGTTTGCAATTTTGTCCCAGGCTTATCCCATTCTTCGCCATGTAATGACACTAGCAGGGTAAAGACGAATATAGGTTAAAAATTTCAGCTACAGCTATTCTCATTCTCAATATTTGAAATTAATTAGCATTATCGTACCTAGGAAAACCTTTGCAATTTTGATCAAGGCTTGTCCCATTATTTTCCTTAAAATGGTACCAGCAGGGCAAAGATGGACATAAGCTTGCAATTTTAACTTCTACTCTTCCCATTCTTATTATTTGACATGAGCTCATGCTACCGCAGCTAAAAAAATGTTTGCCATCTTAATCCAACCTTGCCCCATTCTACTTTTTTAAATGAAACAACCAGGGTGAATATGAATAAAGGGTTCTAATTTCCACTTCAGATTTTACCCTTCTAATTATTTTATATGAAATAGCATTATTGAAGCTATAAAAATGTTTTCTTGTCCTATTCTGTCCTTTACATTAGCATCAGCATGGTGAAGATGTATATGGATTTAGAATTTTCACTCTAGCTTTGTCTTTTCTTATTATTGGACATGATTTAGCATTGCCGAAGCTAGAAAAAACTTTGCAATTTTGCTCCAGGCTTGTCCTATTATTTTCTATACATTAGCACCAGCAGGGTAGAGATGTATATAGGTTTCCAATTTGAAAGACAGCTTCTACCATTCTTATTATTTGCTATAAATAAGCGTCATAAAGTATTATTATTCAACCATGAAATAGAAATCTGAACTATCTTTAATGCATTTCTGAAAATTACCTTTGAAGTGATACGTACAATTTTAATGCCCGAAACCAATCACGAATTTTGGTTGAAAAAAGCACTTAAAACTATACTAATTTATGTAAAATGATAAAAAGAGAATTGGTAAGGTTTTCATAGCGGAACTGAATATCTTTGTTTTATCTAAGATTAACAATGTAAACCGTCGAATTTAGTGTTAGACTAATCATTTAAAGTTTAGCATGGAATGCGGCCACAAGCAATGCTTAAGATGCGCCAACGATCCATACATGTCCCATCCTTTAACAATCCTAAACCATTATTGACCTATTTTTAACCCATGCTTGAGCAAGGCAACATTTTTTCACGCGGGTGGGTACTTTTGTAAGTAAGACATCCTCTGAGTTTTGTGCAACCTAAACGATTTTCGTTACCGCAAGAATTTAAAAAAAGTCAAATTTATGCATTTCTTTTCGAAACAATGAAAGATTTACAGGATTCTAATCAAAAACTTTTTTCGTTTTAGAATGTTCTACAAAAAATGCCTTTCACTTTATTATAAGATCTTGCCGGAAAAGTGATTGGGCCTCCATAAAACTTACCGAATATTGTTTTTATATAAGTAAGAATTATTTGCAAATATTTGACAAAATTAAGAAACTGGAGTTTTCTATTAAATTCGACCTTATCTTTCTGAATATATTCGAAAAACTGAAAACGTGATTTAATGGAAAAACGCATCTTTTTATTATACCCAATATTTTTGAAAAGCTCGTGCTTATATGAAGAAGTAATTCTGTAAGTTTTATACATGTCCAAACATTTTTGTGGCTACAAGAATTTCTTTTCAAACAATTTAATGATTTAATTTTTCTCGCAAGCAATGCGTGATATAATGAAATAGAGGTATTTTTTCTGAAAGTTTTAAAAGGGCCTCAAAGTACTGAGACAAACAAATTCATCAATAGCATCGTATTTTAGAGAAAATCAACTTTTAAAATAATCAAAAGAGAACAATCAACCTAACCAGAGTTGACAAAAGAACTAAGATATCACAATCAGGTCAAAAGTTACAAAGGTTTGAAGGCAAAATTTGTATTTTTTTAAACTACCTCAAAATTTCTAATCATCATGACTGTCCAAGAATTTTTTCAAAAGTTTACATGATTTAAAATAAAATTAGTCTTTTTTAAAAAAATTTACTTTTATATTTTGAATATGCTTCATTTGAAACTCTTCTGTGAAATTCCGTTTGATTACTATGTAAAATAGATAATTATTTCACTAAATGAATTTATTAAGCATAATTAACACATCATATGATTTACTTTTAGTTTCTAAATGTGTCTATCCCACGTAAATAGACTAATAGGTCAACAAACATGGTTGACGGTGTACTTTTCGTGATTGACAAAAGGAGGGAAGAGAAGCAAACAGAGCGATAATTAGTCGTCGTCGGCGAAAATTATCTGCTCCCTGCGTGACTAATTACGTGTGCACGCTTCCCTGAGTTTTCCTTGGTTTGCAAACAACCGTTCGACTGAGAATGCACGAATTATTATATTATGTTTGAGCCTATTTATTATGTAAGCTTTGTTCGTTGGAAAATGAATAAAAAAACGTTTTCCAATACCTTAAGAAGATGTAAAGTGAAACATGTTTTCATATTTTTCTAAATAAATTACACGAAGTAGTTAAAATTAGATTTTTGTGCATGTTATAAAGTTAAATCGTTCGATTTAGTTATCAGTTCACTGGGAATTTGATTTAAGAACGGCTTCCGGCATTGCTTGCAGTGACCTTGATCCTAAGCATGAACCATTTATGTTGGATTTGGAAACATGCTAACAGTTGCACAACTGACACAATTAGGGTAATACCCTTGGTCCCGTGGAAACCGCATCACCGAAATTCTGAAGACTGAAATTCTATTAGCATTGTAAATCCGGGTTTCTTGAATCCAGGTTTCAGAGTAACTAGTTATTGTTATCCAATTTTTGTATGTCTTTACCCCTCAGTGTGGGGTTAAGGCGTCAACTTTAATCGAAAAGGCGAAAAACAATATTTCACAATACAAAATGGAAAAATCGCATAAATCATACATTTCTGTTATGGTTTTAAAGTATACTAATCTAATGAGAAAAATAAAAACTAAAAGAAGAAATTTTACTATTAGTTTACAGAAAATAATGAAAATCTTATGGATTTTTGTTCAGAAAAATAAAAAATAAAGTATAAAATGTAAAATTATGAGTGTCCCGGTTTCCCCAGTATGTCCCGGTTAGCCGAGCTCGCGCTATTCAACTAGTATTACAAATATAATAAAAAGCAGAATCTGCATTAATAATTTATAAAAAGATTTCAGCAAATAAGGAAAATTAAGATTGTTGCACATCAAAAACAGAATTACGGTTTGATTAAAAATAACAATACCTCACCAAGTTGTGGGTAAGGGGAAAATATAAACAAAGAGGCGGAATTCGAGTTCCAACCCGAGGCGAAGTCACTAAAGAGCAGAGTTTCACCGTCCGCTTTGAATTACGTTCTAATTGCAACGTACGTGTAAATAAAAGTTTTTGATCTCCCTTTCCTAGTGTGCGTTCCCTCGCTCGTTTAGATAGTCTCCTCGTCGGCGGAAGTATAAACGTGCTCGTATGTATATATCGCCATCCCCCTTTTTGTATGAAATTGAAACACATTTGCAAGGCAGTAATTTCGCATTTCTTCAAGTTTTAAAAACAGATTCATACAAATAGGCAGAAAAATGCATTTCCTTTTTACATTAGCCCAATTAGAGCTCTGTTATCATTTCAAATTTTAATCTTCTGTCACGAAAAGAATAATTACTGCTGAATTTGCTTTTTAGAGTTTCATAAACAAAACTCTGAAAACTATTGACTTTCATCCTTTGAACTATCACGTTTGACCTCTCACCTTTGAGCCCTGCTTCCTAGTTCTTCATTATTCATAATATTTACCCTAAGGGTTTATATAAACTTTTTTGGTTATGATATTACCAAATTTTTTCATCACTGTTCTACGTCAAACTTGGCGTTTTTTTACATTCACATATTTATTCTCTATCACTTGTTCGTCTAGCCTTCTCTAATTTATTCATCTACTTCCTGACCAATCCATCCTTTACTAAAATTTTTACCACATTCTCTTTTTAGCTTTCTTTTTCTTTCAATCCTGACCCACACCCTTCCCATTCATATTCTCATGTTTTCTCTTCCCATTCACAGATTCTTTACTTTGTCATCTCTCTCATCTTAATACAGGCCTTCCCTTGCCTTCTTTTCTAATCTAAATCTTGCTATTCTGATCCATATTGCCTCTCCGCATTTTGGAAAAATACTTTTATAGTCCTTTTTTTATCACCTTATAACATTTATTATGTTTTGATTCCTATTATGTTTTGATTCCTATTGTGTTTTGATTTATATTCATGGGTTACTCTAGTTCCCTCCCTATATATCTGGCACCAAAGAAACTCCAACTTTCTTCTTCATATCCGGTTAATTCTATCGCCCACCATTTCTTCTCTTCTACCTTCCTTAAATAATTTCTCGCAAACTCTTCTTCCTTTTCCTCCTGCAGGTTCTCCTTAAAGTTCCATACCCTCTGTCCCCTTGAAGTACTTACATTATCCCTTTGCGCTTCTTCTATCACCGTATATTCAGGCGTCCTCCAGTCTACCCCTAAAGTACACCTTATATACATTTCTTGTAACCTCTTGATCCCTTTAAAACAATAAATAACAAAAATTTTTTCCTTCAATCTTTCTGGAACCTTCTTTTGGCTATCCCCCATATCTCTTTCATTAGCATTACCCCTGCCGCTTCCTTTTATCCTTTCTCTTATAAGAGCTCTACAATCTTAATTTGTTTGCAAGATATATTCCAAATATTTGAACTCTTTTACTTCTTCTTGCTTCATTCCTTATATCTCCGAGTTAATTAATTTTTTTCCTTCTTTTATAAACATCAATATAGCTGTCGTTTATACACTTAAATTTAATTTTCTTCCATCTAAGTATCTCTCTAAACCTGTAATGAGTGACACCATTCCTTCTTTATCCTTCCTTTTCTCTTCATATCTTTTATGTTTTGATCTTTGACAAATGACATCTGATACTTTTTATCATTAACCTTTGAAGTAAGACTGATTTCATTCGAAATTAAGTACTCTAACCTTGGCACATTGTTTTCTACGGCAAAATATAAGACACGTATTTTTCCACCCCGAAACTGTTTTCTACTGCTACTTGAATATTGAAGTGGATCATGAAGAAATTAACGGAAACTGTATTTAAATAATTCTTACCTTGGAAACGAATTGACATAATTTTATTTATTTTAGGTCATCTTTTAGTGCAACTGACGTTATTTTAAATGACTTAAAAAAGTTTGAACATTTTTTTTAATTACTAACATAGCGTACATTTTACAAAATGAAAATACAAATTTAATTTGATCAAAAAGGCCATTTCTGATATTTTTCTCGATTTTTTAGATTCATAGTAATATTAGGAAAATATTTTGTAAGCTTCATCCTCGCTAAACTATGCTCTCATAACATAATGTATTTTTATTATAAAAATTTTCACATTCTCATCAGAGAAGGTATTAGATTTGTGTAAAATTTGACCCCCCTCCCCTCCCAGTTTTCGTAAAATGTCAACGTTTTGAGGCCCCCCGAACCTAAAAAACAGGTTTTTTCAAATGTGTCTGTCTGTATGTCTGTATGTCTGTGTGTCTGTATGTATGTAGGTCTGTATGTCTGTATGTCTGTATGTCTGTGGGAACGATAACTTTAAAAAAAACTAACAGATTGGATTGGTCTTTGGGATACTCTTTTAGTGTCTTAAATTGAAGATCAAGTACGTTAGCCAGACATTTTGGATAAAAATTCAAAAAATAAGTCCATTTTAAAAATATTTTGGAACACTTTTTTTAAGATTTTTTCAACATTTCAAGCCAAACTATGCACGATATGAAAAAATAGTATGAAGGAAAAACGTTAAATTTTTAACACTCTAAAAGATTATCGCAACAATTTTTTTAATTTACTTTAAAAATTGAAAATTCAAATTTTGACCGCACAAAAAAATATTCAAAAATAAAAAATTCCATTCAGCGGTCAAACTATACAAGATACAAAAAAAGATAAAATAACAAAAACTGTGTATTTAAAAAAAATCTACAAATTTTTTACTGACCACTTTTTCATAGAACTCGTAGTTTTTGTTTAATTTGTAAAAAAACTGCATTAAGGAGAAAAAAATGGGATTCTTAGGCAAACGATACAAGATACAAAAAAATAAATAGACGAAGTTTATTAACCCGCAAAAGAGCTACGAATTTTTTATGAATTTTTTTTTGAAAGGATGCGTAGTTTTTGTTTTAAACGTAAAAAACAAGATTAACAATAAAAAAATTTGATTTTTGGAAAAATAGCGCAAGGAGCGAAAAAATAAATTAAGAAAAAGTGTGCATTCAAAGAAGATCTACAAATTTGTCAGCAAACGCTTTTTGATAAGACGGGTGTTTCTGTTTTTTGTTTGGATTGAACTATGTAGTTAAAAGTTTGTATTTTCTGGTGAGGTTTAGCTGTTTTTAGTTTACGATTACACTCTTTTTTGGTTGAAATTGTAATTACCATATTTTATTCTAGAATTATCTTTTTTGGTTGGAACTTCAACTACTTAGTAGACGGTAAAACTACTTTGTTGAAAATTATAATAATCTGTTTGGTTGATGATTCATCATTTGAGTCAATTATTTGTTTGGAAATTCCTTTTTTTGTTTAAAATTAAACTTTTTTGGCATAAAATTGATAGTGTTGGCTGAAAATTTATTTCTTTGGTTAGATATCTAACTATTAGGTTGAAAACTCCTTTAAAATATTTGTTTGGTAATTTTTAAAATTTTATCAAAAATAATTCTTTTTTGTTAAAAAATTAAATTTGGTATCAAATACAAATTTAGTAATTTGTATATGAAAAACATACAACACGGAATGCAACGCGCGCGATCAATATATTGCGTAGCGCGAAGCGCGAAAGATTAAATCGCGTGACATAAGCGCGCTTAAACTTTTTTGTTTCTATCATATAGTGCATAAAACCGAGCGTGAAGCGCGAGGTTTAATTAATTTTAAAATCAAATATCGAGCGCGAAGCGCGAGTATCCGGATAATAATGTGTTCCTCAAGTTCGATAGAACTTTGAGTAAATTGGTTCTCCTTTTTATTTGAAACTCAAGTAATTAAATCAAAAGCATGTAACAGCGATAAAACTCAAAACGCGAGCATTAGCCCGTAAAACAGGCAACAGAGAGTGTTTCATATATAATTCTAAGTAAATTTGTGGATATAATTTAGACGAAAAATTTTGTTGAATGAAATGTTATTGTAGCTTGTTTGGTAGCATTATCAGTAAGTTAAACCAAAACTTTTGTTGGAGAAATTAAAAGAATGACATTAATAAATATGAAAAATCGAGCACGAACGGCGGGTATTGTAATAAGAATGTGTTTCTTAAGGCCGACAGAGCCTTAAGTAAATAAACTTCCTTCTTAATCGAAAGTAAAAAAAAACTTCTTCTTCTTTCTATTCAAGCCGAGCACGAGGTGCGAAAATTGAGAAGAACCGAGCACGAAGCGCGAGGTAAATATATTATCGAGCGCGCAGCGCAAGATACAACAGCCGCGCGCATTAGGAGCGTTCAAATTAGCGAGTAGAGCGAGCCGCGCGCGAGGCGGGCAGATTTTTTTTACATATCAATTCTTTTTTATACATTTATAATTGTATGCTTAAAGAAGCAACAGTGATATGGAATACACAAATAACACACAAAAAAACACCGAAAATATTTAGTAACTAAATAAGAGATATTCCTAAAGTAAAGAAATTTTAAATTTACGAAACTTGAAAACCAAAATATTCAAGATACCGAAATTTTAACTTTACGAAATTGGTAAATTTTTGAAATTAGTAAATTCGTAAACTTTCTAATCACATAGAAAAAATACGTAAATTACGTATTCATATTTTTGTTACAAATCTGAAAGATTATATATTTTTTCACTTTTCAATTTAACAATTTTTCAACACATTTGTGATTTCAGCTTCTTTATATGCATACGACTAAGAATGTTTCAAAGAAAGAAATGATATTTGAAAAAATTTATTTGTAATTATATTTATAAGGTGATCATTTTACGAGTGCTTTACTTTTCGTTAGCAAATTTAATTTGCTTTCTCATAGAGGAAGCGTCAGTCATTTTTTAAATAATAGACAAACTAAAGTTTTAATTTTGATCAACTTAAGAATAGAAATTTACAAAAAAAAATTCAAAATCACTAAATAATACAGAAAATTTTTCAAATACAATGACAACTCCGACAAATCAAATTTTGTATTTGAAGAAAACTTTTACTACAAAAATCTATTTTTAATATAATATAGGTAAGCGATGACTTCCTTCCTCTTGAATATAATTTATAAATATCATAAATCTATCTATCCTTTTCGAAGATATAAATCTTTTATATTTTTGCATCAATTTTAAATTATGTCAATAAAAAAAGTTTTACTATAAAAAACCGTATTTTCAAATATTATACATTACCATGTCATACTTAAGCTTCAATAAAATTTACTAATATTATAGGTCTATCGATTTGTGTCGAATTAACACACCTTTTCTATTCTTACATCAAATTTAAATCATGAAACGGACATAATTTGTACTACAAAAATTGATTTTTAATATAATATAAACCGCGATAACTTCCTTACTCTTGGATAATCGATTTAGAATTATGTTGATAAAAAAAGTTTTACTATTAACAACCCGGTATCCAAATATTATGCTCACTATAGCTTTCTTACTTGTCAATGAAATGTATCAACATTATAGATCAATTGATTCGTGTCGAGTCAACACATCTTTGCTATTTTCACATCAACTTTAAATCATGAAACGGACAAAATGTGTACCACAAAAATTGATTTTTAATATAATATAAACAGCAATAACTTTCTTACTCTTGAATAAAATGTATTATTATTATAGGTCAATCGATCCCTGTCGAACCAAGAAATATTTTATAATTTTGCATCAATTTTCAATTATGTCAATAAAAAAGGTTTTACTATAAAAAACCCTATTTTCAAATATTATGCATAACCACAGCGTATTTGCTTTTCGAAAAAATGTATCAGTATTATAGATAAATCGATTCGTCTTGAATCAACACATCTTTCCTATTTTTACATCAACTTTGAATTGTGAGAATGAGAAAATTTTAACTATTAAACTTGATTTTTAATATAATATAAATAGCGATAACTTCCTTACTCTTTCATAAAATGTGATAATAATATAGGTCAATCGATTCTTCTCGAACCAAGGAATCTTTTTTTTCCTTGTATCAATTTTGAATTATGCTAAAAAAAAAATTTTACCATAAAAAACCGTATTTTTAAATATTCTGTATGACCATACCTTTCTTGCTCTTCAAAAAAGAGTATCAATATCACAGGTCAATCGATTCATCTCGAACCAAGTCACACATCTTTTCTGTTCTCACATCAACTTTGAATCATGCAACGGAAAAAATTAGTACTACAAAAATCGACTTCAAATCTAACATAAATAGCGATAACTTCCTTACTTTTGAATAAAATGTATTAATATTATAGGTATCGATCCCTGTAGAACCAAGGAATCTTTTATATTTTTGCGTCAATTTTGAATTATATTAATCCAAAAAGTTTTAGTATGAAAAACCGTATTTTTAAACAATATGCATATCCATGCCTTCCTTACTCTTAAAAAAAATGTATTAATATTGTTGGTCAATCGATTCGTTTTGAACCAAGGAGTCTTTTATATTTTTATCAATTCTTAATTATGTTGATGAAAAAAGTTTTAATATAAAAAATCATATTTTCAAATGTTATGCATTACCATAGCTTTCTTACTCTTCAACAAAATGTATAAATATTATAAGTGACTTGATTCGTGTTGAATCATCACATCTTTTCTATTTTCACATCAACTTTAAATTATGATGATGAGAAAAAATTTACAATAAAACTTGATTTTTAATATAATATAAATAGCGATAAATTTCTTACTCTTTGATAAAATTTAATAATAATATAGGTCAATCGATTCTTCTCGAACCAAGGAATCTTTTTTTTCCTTTTATCTATTTTGAATTATGTAAATAAAAAAATTTTAACCATAAAAACCGTATTTTCAAATATTTTGCATGACCACAGCTTTCTTACTCTTCAAAAAAGTGTATCAATATTATAAGTCAATCGATTCATCTCGAACCAAGAAATCTTCTATATTGTTGGATCAATTTTAAATTATGTTGATGAAAAAAGTTCTACTGTGATAAACCGTATTTTTAAATATGATGCACCCCATAGCTTTCTCACTCTTCAATAAAATGTATCAATATTTTAGATCAATTGATTTTTGTCAAGTCACACATCTTTGCTATTCTCACATCAACTTTAAATTATGCAACGAAAAAAATTCGTTCTACAAAAATCGACTTTAAATATAATATAAATAGGGATGACCTTCATACTCTTGAATTAAATGTATTAATATTATAGGTATCGATCCCTGTCGAACCAAGAAATCTTTTATATTTCTGCGTCAATTTTGAATTATATTGATCAAAAAAGTTTAACTATAAAAAATCGTATTTTTAAATAATATGCATAACCATGCCTTCCTTACTCTTCAAAAAAATGTATTATTATGGTTGGTCAATCGATTCGTTTTGAACCTAGTAATCTTTTATATTTTTGCATCAATTTTGAATTATGTTGATGGAAAAAGTTTTATTATGAAAAACGATATTTTTAAATATTACGCATTACCATAGCTTACTTGCTCTTCAAAAAGATGTATTAGTATTATAAGTGAATCGATTTGTCTCAAATTAACACATCTTTGTTATTCTCACATCAACTTTGAATTGTGAGAATGAGAAAATTTTTACTAATAAACTCGATTTTTAATATAAAATGAATAGCGCGAACTTCCTTACTCTTTGATAAAATGTTTTATTGATATAGTTCAATCGATTCTTCTCGAACCAAGGAATCTTTTATTTCTTTGTATCGATTTTGAATTTTGTTAATACAACAATTTTAACCATAAAAAACCGTATTTTTAAATATTTTGCATGGCGATAGCTTGCTCACTTTTTAAAAAAGTGTGTAAATATTATAGGTCAATCGATACGCCTCGAACCAAAGAATCTTTTATATTGTTGCATCAATTTTGAATTTTGTTAGTAAAAAAGGTTTTACTCTAATAAACCGTATTTTTATATATTGTGCATTGCCATAGCTTTCTTACTCTTTAATAAAATGTATCAATATTATGGGTCAATCGATTCGTGTAAGGTCACACATCTTGACTATTCTCACACCAACTTTAAATTATGCAACTGAAAAAATTTGGACTGCAAAAATCGACTTTATATATAATGTAAATAGCAGTAACTTACTTACTTTTGAATAAAATGTATAATTATTATAGGTATCGATCCCTGTCGAATCAAGGAATCTTTTATATTTTTGCGTCATTTTTAAATTATGTTAATAAAAAAAGTTTTACCATGAAAAAACGTATTTTTAAATAATATGCATAACCATAGCTTCCTTACTCTTCAAAAAAATGTATTAATATTGTTGGTCAATCGATTCGTTTCGGACCAAGGAATCTTTTATATTTTTGCATCAATTTTTAATGATGTTGATAAACAAAGTTTACATATAAAAAACGATATTTTTAAATATTACGGATTACCATAGCTTTCTTACTTTTCAATAAAATGTATCAATATTATAAGTCAATCGGTTCGTCTCAAATCATCACATCTTATCTATTCTCACATCAACTTTAAATTATGATAAAAAGGGAAATTTTACAATAAAACTCGATTTTTAATATGATATAAATAGCAATAACCTTCTTACTTTTTGACAAAATGTATTAATATTGTAGGACAATCGATTTATCTCGCCATGTAACAAGTAAACCATGTGACTAAGTCAGTCCCGAGATCGATATTTTTCTTCCCATATTTTAAAATTAAAGTATTAAAAATGCGGAAAAAATCTAGAGAAATGTTAATAAACGTAAAAGGACAGTGTGTAGCAAAGCATAGAGTTGGGGAACAAAAAAAGTTTATTACAAAAATAACAAAATTTGACCGACACATTAGTACCAATGTCAGTAACATGTGCTGTCGGTAACTTTTTACTTATTTTTTTTTTTTTTTTTGACGACAGATAGCGGGAAGGAGGAGGAGAATATCACCCAGAATGTAACCGACGGTCAATTCTGTTGAGAACGAACATAACCTTAAATGTACAGCTGATGTGTATATCAGAGACGTATCTACGAACTTCTAAATTACTTTATTTGCATTTCAAGTGCAAACATTAGTTTTTGGAATATTTGTATATAATTTTGTGACCAATGTTTGTTTTTTAGCCCCACTTTCATAATATACACAAACCTTATCACTGGACCATTGCAAAAATTAAAAATTGTTCGCAGTGTTCTGTAGCACGGTCGGTATTTCTTTAAACGTAAAATTAAAAAAAAAACTTTTTTGACAATTTTAAATATTTAGGACCACAGACACCTTCATTCGTGCCTTATGTTCTCGTGCCAAATTTTTTAACACGATATGTTATTTCGTGTGGACAAAAGTCGCGAAAGGAAAGTACTGGTATAGCTATCAGCTTTAATTTCTTAAAATTTTTTTTTTTTAACTTGAACCGAAAAAAAGCAGAGACTTGAACATTACTGCATCCTCATTCATTTCCCAAACTTTTAAAACGATATCTTATTACGTTTGAGCGTAAGTTGGCAAAAAAAATTTGAGGACTAGCTTAGTCACGTGACCCACTAGTCACATGGTCTTAAGGGTAGTTTTTT
>JAUELO010000179.1:44169406-44189746 GCA_032357855.1 Amphibolips quercusostensackenii | reverse complement strand
AATAGAATAATCCATCTAATGAACCTAGAGAGTGCATGTTTTTTCAAAATTCTTTCTTTGTTATTGCTCCAAAAATTTATTTTTGACTAAATTTACATTTTTAACCGAAAAAGCTGGAAAATCGTACTTCCTGACCATTTTTTTAACAAGTTCAAAGGCTTGGCCTCAATCATACTTTATCCAAGTAAATGCTTACGGTATAAACTATTTTTATTTGTATCAATAATTTATTATTTAATAAGATCTCGAATCAATGGTATTGTCTGGATGCCTCTGCCTAATTTATAGATGTGAAGAATTAATTTTATTATTTTTTGGTTATTCATTTATTAAATAATTTGTAATTGTTTGAAAATAAATTTTGTTTGAATAAAACTAGAGAAACGTTTTTTTGGGAATTTTAATAAGTTTCCTCACTTTCTTTTAATAATCGGGTATTTTAACGTACTGCTTATTTTTAAAGCAATTTGTATATGCTTAAAAAAGTAACTATTCTCATAGTTGTTGCCTAATCAATAAATGGTAACACCTACTTCAAAACATATTCGTAATTTTTAAATGTTTTTATTTTTTTAAGTATTTATTTCAAAATATCTAGAAAAAAGTGTTCACAATTAACAATTAGGCTTAAGCATTCAGAAAATACCATTATTTCTGATATTATAAGATATTCATTTTATTGAACAAACAAAAGTTGTTTAATTGATTACCTGTAGGTTGAAACATCTAAGAATTAGAACAAATAAATGGAACTTCTTGACAAAAATTTCTGCCTTAAGTTGCATTTCAACGTATTAAAAAATTGCTTAAACAATTAATAGACAAAAAAATAGAAAAATTGACTTTTTAAATTAATATGTCAGGCCAAATCATTAAGAAAATACTATTAATTTTTCATACTATCAAATAATAAATTGTTAATACAAAATTTTTAATTCGAATATGGATAGTTTAAACAGTAAAAAGTAACATGTAAAAAGTGAGATATATTCTCAACTTTCAAATTTGTAAAAAAAAAGTAACGAATTACGATCTTTAAGCTTTTTCCGTTAGAAAGATAGATTTAAACAAAAATTTATTGCTTTAACAATAAAAAATGGAAATAGAAATATGCACTCTCCATGTTCATTAAATAGACCATCGAATCTATAAAATACCCTCAATTCGTGATTATCTACAGAAATAAAATATTTCAAGAAGACAAAAATTGTTAAAATAATAAAATATTAATAAGTAAATAATTTCGTTTGATTTATGATTCATTCAATCATAAAAATATGTGAAAAAAATGAGAAGATACTGATAAGTAAGGGCAATATTCCGCGCCATGAAAAGGCCTCAGGGTGTTGAAGTTGAATGATTTGTCTTCCAGCAAGAGCTTTCATGAGATCATGAAAGTATTGCCTATACTTTATCATACATTTAAAAAATCTTAAGATTTCTTGACCAGCTAAGTAATGATTAGGAAGATGTATATTTTTGTTGTGTTTTGATCCAATATAACAACGAAAATATACATTTTCCAATTTATTATACATTTTCATGTTTTAAACGGAATCAACAAAAATTTCCTTTTTTTTCTAACAAAATAGTAAGGGCGAGTGTATACCACAAAAGTGAGAAACTTTCGTTTCTTTGAGACACCCTTTTGCCATCTCAGTTTTGTCCCTTGATAAATGATGTCTGATACTTTCATCCCTAACTTCTGATCTTTGACCTTTTATTATTGTTATTATTAAACTAAATTACTTCTGTGAAGTAAGAACTATTTCCTAATCTTGGCTGGGCTATAGATGACTTATTAAACCATTTTGAATTAGATTTCAAGGGACAGAATTTAAGATCATCAACTCAATGTCCGCTTTTCCATCAGAGCACTCCGGCAGCACAATCTATTCATGTTTATGTACGTCGGTCCATTTGCTGGGAACACTGAGTGGTTTCATATCATTCGTCCTCGCAAACCTGAATATCGGAATATCGAGTCACTATCGAGCCCTTCTCGAGCACTTTGAATGTAAATCTTATCATGGTAAACTGACACTTGTCGCTTTTCTAATTAACCTTGTGTAATCAGTTTATTGATGCACGTGAACATCCAACAGAGTATTTTATACAAATCAAACTGAACCTTGAAACACTAAATAAACTGGATATTAAATAGAGAGTTATGAAAATTATAACTGTGAAAGCATTTCGATTAAAAAAAAAAAAATATCTTAATGGGCCAAATACTTATAACTTTCTTATGATAGATCGCAGCAATGGACAGAGTGTTAAGAAGCACTTCTTTTAGACCAAACTCGCTTGAGAGTTTAATTTCCAATTGATTTCGATGTTTTTTTTTTAGAGGGACCGTAAGGCTTTTAGGCATAACGTTTAGCTGCTAAAGTTTTATTTTAGCCAAATCAGCGTTTTTTATTTAAAATCAAATTAATTCTTTTTGTAACTTTTTTAGTGTGCTACTGTTCTAAAGATTTTTTAATTCATTTATAATTTGACAGTTTAGAAAATATCACAGCAGCAAGTAAATGGCAAAACATTCTTAGATGATCGCAAAAAATCATTAGCAAGATATTTTTACTTGTTTTATTAAAAAGGTGAAACTACTCGTGGAATAAATATAAGAATGTAGATTTTTTATAGAAATCGCTTGAATTATTAAAATTTGTCGTTCACTTTAAAAATATGATAGTATAAAGTCGCTACAGTGATATGAAGAAATGACACTTCTTTATTATCTTGTATATAACTTCACAAAAAACATTTTTCTTACTTTAACGTACTATAAATTATTCATATTTACATAATATAAAATTATTAAAAAAATATCAGTTACGCCTAATTCCTGGAGGCTCAACATTTATGAAAAAAAATATATGAAAACCCGTTATAAATTAAACTGTCGAGCGATTTTCGTACAAAAAAGTGCTTCATTCTCCTGGACATGAAAATAGTTTAGTCTGCATTAAATATTGGACAACATAAAAAAGTTAATTTACATAAGGTCTACTTTTCATATTTTCAACATTAATTAAGAAAAATATATTCTATTTCACATAAAACTCATCTTTTTTATTTTTTCCATTGTTCTTTTCTTAAAAAATTGTAATTACAAGATGTTGCATAAACACGGTTATCAAAAGTCTGATTGGTCGCTACGCTGTGTGAATGTGACTTTTAGTAGTGTTTTCAGTTTGCTTATCTATTAGCAATGATTACAACATTTTTGCAATATCATGTTTGTAAATCGAAAATTCGGAATCAGTAATTTTATTTCATGCTTAAATTTTTTTTCGAAATGTTTTGAAGCATTATTGGTAAAAAAAAAGTTTTAATTGTAAATGATTTTTTATTTGTGTAAAATAATTCTGACCTTAACGTTGTACCATTATATTATGGTTTTTAAACTTTTGTACACTTTCAAAAAAAAAAGAAAAATAAAATTATAAAGAAACCTTGAAATATCTTAACTTAAGAATATTTAGAATGTCGGTACTAGTAAAAAACAAATTGGTACCGGCTACAAAATAATTAACGGGACCGAAAATGAGATTTCTGAAAAAATTGTAAATGATTTATCATTGATTTTTGAAGATCAATTTTCAGTTTTAAAGTTTTAAAAATATGTTCAAAAGAAATCTAAAAGATTTTAAGATCATTTTTAAAATTTGGGAGCATTTTAAGAAATTGTAGGTAAGCTGAATTATTCGAATTGATATTTAGTAGTTTAGAAAAGAACACAAAATAATTTCAGTTTGTAGAAGATTTTTTAAAAATTTAAAAAAAAAATCAGATTTTCTAGGATTTCGAAAAAAAAGCTTTTACGATTTTGGAAAGGTTTCGAGAGAACTAAAACAAAATTATAAGATTTCTGAGAAAATTTTTTATAATTTTTTATTTTTGGAAATAATTTTTAAAAAAATTAAAAAACATTCAAATACATTTAAGACGATCTCCAAATTGCCAAAACAGAATCTGGAATATTTCACGTCAATTTTTAACATTATGCAAGATTACAGAATTTGAAAAAATTCAAATAAGTTTCAGAGATATTTAGCAGCTTTAAAGTTATTTAGAATTAATTTAGATCTTCTAAAGATTCAAACAAATTTATTATAAAATGTAGAATTTTGAAGATTTATAACAAAAAGTATAGCAACTTTTTAAGAATTTCAAATATTTTTAAGAAAACAAATTTTTTTTTAAAATATTTTTGGGAAAATTTCAAGTTTTTTTTTATTTTAAAAATTATATTTTAGAGAATAATAAAATGTTCAAACATTTCAAAAATTTTCAAAAATTCAAAAAATCAATCTAGAAGATCTTAAGATAATTTTTCTAATTTTGCAGAATTTTTAAAATATTTTTTTGTTCAATTTATCAAATATTTTTCAATTTATTGCAAACTACTGAAAGTTATAATTATGTTTTTTTTTTTCAAACTGAGTCGAATTCTTTCTGATATTATCTTTTTAATTTTGTGAACAATTTTAAGGAAATTATATTTATAAAACTTTGAAAACAAAATAATAATTTTAATTTCCTTTTCCACAGATCTTATAATCCCATTGTAGTTCAAATTTCTCCTTAAACTGAGAATCTACACGCGCGCATTGTGCGTGATTGATAAAAATATATTTTTTTTTAATTGATCGGTACGTAGAGAATGCACTGTGTAAGTTCTACACAATTTTAACAATTTTTCTGTAGACAAGAACTTTTTTATTTGAAAAATTGAATTTTTGAATTTTTCTTTTCACCGAAGCAAGATACAAAAAAGTTTTTTGAATTTGCAAGTTTTTAATTTGACACATATTTTACCTGATACTGTTTGCAATAAAAATGCAAAAATTCAACTTGATGACAAAAATTCTTCTTTCCACATAATGTATTGTCCTTCATAACACTAGCAGGATGTCTTTCTTATGGAAATACTTAAATCTTCCAGAACAGAAAATGGGAAAAACTAAAAATATTTCTTTTTTAAGAAAAAGGACATGTTTATTTTCAAATAAGCATCGCCGCATCGTACATTGTAAACTGTATGACTTATAAAAATATATCCTCCGCAACATATATTTAAAGATTATGAATTGAATAAAAATAACATTCAAAATCTGAAATCATCGTAAAACACGGCGCATAACAGTAATTTTTTCCAGTATTATAAAAATTTTTTATCTCTACTCCCATATTTTAAAAATCATGTTGACATTTTTATTTCAGGAGTTTGTTAAATGTTAACTTGGCAACGTCCTTATCTTGTTAAAAATTTATTCCCACTACAAAAGCGATTCCTAACGTCTTGAATTTGCATCTTCGTTCTGTAATAGTTTTGAATTACGTTTAAAAAAAACTTTAGTTTCTTGGCAAAAATTCGATTTAAAAAGCAATCATAGTCCAAATTTCCCAAATATATTGCGGAGAACCTTAAACATTTTCAAAGTATCAGTGAAGAAAATGTATTTTTACAATATAATGAAAATAAATAAGAATAATGTAAAATAATGTAATAACTTAAACTTTTGTCACAAAAATTTTATTACTTGTGAAAATTTGTAAAAATATTTGAATTCCAGCAGAAAGCTGCACTTATTGTTACAATTTTTTTAATCGTTTTCCAAAACAAGAAATTTTTATTTATTACTAAAACATTAAAACATTTTATAATCGTTACAAGAAAATGAACAATTTTTGCATTGATCCAATTTACTGTAATTTATTGTAAAAATAAATTTCCACCAAGGGGACTAAATTGGACAATTACTTCTACATTATTTTTTATGAGCCACCCTAGTGCCCCATTAAGTAACAAGTAAGGGTAAGCATCGACTCTCTCATCTTTGTATTCTCCAAAGCAAAAAATTATACGGAGGGAATTATATACCTACCGTTTTCCTCGCAGTCTGAGAGCGAATCCGCTTAACTTGAAAAGGGACGATCGATGCACAAAGTCGAATTGTGTCCGGTGTTTGTTTGTTTGTGGGAGGAACCTCATTCGAGTTTCATTCACTCTTCTGAATTCGGGCGGATTCGAGGGTAATGCAAGGAGAAAAAGAAGAAAGTTCAGAGTGAAAGCGAGAGAAAGCAAAATGGTAGGAAGGGTAGGTTTTGGTCCAGGGCACATAGTGGAAACGTGGGTTGCGTGAAAGACAATTTATGGCGTGTTAGGAGCAGTGGGATGTTGCTGGCGCTCCATATAACCATCATTCATTTTGTCAATAGCGCCTCACATCCACAATGGATTTCGTGTAGGTACGTATCAAAAGTGAACAGCTTTATTCTTTTAGCAGGCGTGGTGCGAATCCAAATAAACCTGCATTCCCCTCCGCAGCGTGCCGGCTTATTACTATTTTCTGCAATGCTTTCGACTCGCTATTTTTCGAAACGTGACGACGTGACGTACAAGACACCCTCCAGCACGATGACTCCGCCATAAGTCTTCAGGGCAAAGACAAAGCACGGGTTGCTCAACATGAGTGTCGTACAACCAGACGTCGAGTGGATTTTTCAAGTTTTATTCATCTGACGTATTACTGCTTAAAGACGATCTTTTTACGACCTGGAAAATTTTAAACAGCTGCGATCTGATGATATATTTAATGCCCTACTCACTTGGGATAAGCTGAGATATACTTTTCTCACGAGATTTCATAACTCTAGTGCACGATATGAGGTATGAGCCAATTTTTTAGAAAGCAATATGATGTTTGTTGAACTTGATTTGAAAAGTGTGCGAACAAGACGTGATAAATCCATTTTTAGAATGAATTAGGATAATAAATGCAGGGTGTGCAGGAGGACGTATAAAAAATGATGATGACCTTTCCTTTTCTGTTAAGCCTAAAAATTCTCTTAGTTTGCACAATGCGGTCAAAGTTTAAATGCACGGAAAACTATATTTTTCAAGTTATTTTCAAGCAAATAATTTTCTGTGTAATCCGAGTGAACAGTATAACTTGTACACAATGCTGATGTAAGTGCATACGTAGTAGAGGTACTTCACAAAAATATCTTATGTCAGAAATCTCAAGATAAAGTACATAATGGTAAAAATTATGAAAAAAAAAATATTTTTATGATTATTTTCATTTCAGTAACAGCTTATCTAGATCGGGCAAAAACTATTGGCATAAAGAACCAAACAAAATAAAATTTTTGAGATTTTTACCACTTTCGATTATTTAACTTGAGTGTGCGAACATAAGATATTTTGTATTGGATCTTTACTGCATTGATGCACTTATATTATCATAGTATACTACTTTTACCCTTCACTCGAAACAACAAAAAATTATTCTCATGTAAATGACAGGAAAAATGATTTTTTTCACATGACCTTCAAATGTGTTGTGTAAACTAAAGGAATTTTTTTTTTATTAAACTTAAGGAAAGTCTGTATCGCACCCACGAGAAACTTTTTATAAGCCTTAAAACAGAAAAGACCAAAATTGTTTATTTTTTATACACCCTAGTGTACAGCCTTCCCATCTTCTCCTGCGTTTCCTTTTATTTTAAAATTCTTCTTTTTCCCCTATTATTGAAAAACTTCTACTTGTTCCCCTATTCTTTTGGAATATATAATATTTGAACATACAATTGTTCGTTTTACATTTATCATAATTTGTATAGTTGACTAAAAATCGAGCTTTAGAGAACGTCATCAAGGAGAAGTATGTTTCCAAAAATCAGTTTTTCAAAAAAACAAAAATTAAAAAAGGTAAATTTATACAACCAATTTGCACTAAGGACTTGAAATAATAAAAGTATGTTTCTAACATACAGTGTCCTTTTTCTATCCCTTCTTCCATTCTTTTATAACTTTCTAATGAGCCTATTAATCTGGTTCTTTTAACATACACCTCACATTCAAAGTCTTTTTGTGCAATTCTCTTACACAATTTGGCTTTCTCAAAGTTTATGTTTCTATACATTCTTTTTAAAATATTATAAATAATTAAGCTTTTGAAATTCAACTAATTTCAACCCAAACTATTTAGGATTCAAATAAAACTTTAAAGGTAAGAAATTTTATTATTAGGTCTATACAAACTGAATGTTTTTGAAAATTACTGTATAAAGTACAAAGGTCTATGTTTGAAGATTATTTACCTTAAATTTAAATTACTATTGTCATTATGTTAATCATACTACAAGAATAAATATTACAAAATTTTAACGTAGATAACAAGATTCATAACTGATTTCAATGACATTTAAACCAAAAATGGCCTTTTTTATTTAAAAATGTTAACAATTTTTATTAAAAATTATTTTATCTCTTAGGGTTTAATTTGAAAATGTTTACAGTAATGTCTTTTGGTTTTACATCGTAGATTTACAAATCTTGTTATCGATACTGTTTTAAGTGTTTAGACAATTTCAAATGATAAGCGTTTAAAATTTAACAATTTTGATTTTGTAATATTACACAATCTTTAAACGTTTTATATTGCACAATTTCTAAATTATTAACTTTGTACATAATTTTTTAGAATAAGAACAATTCTTAAAGAAAGATTTAAAAGATATTATTCTATAAAATTCAACAATATGTTACTAACAATATTTCTGTAAACAGTTAAAATTTTCTGATACGTAAAAAAATATTGGCATTCATACAGATATTAAAATGGCAAAAGTAAGCGTTCTTTTAAACGTACCTTACTAACTCGAGTAATTCATTTTTCAAATAAAATAACTCGTTTCACCAATTTTCAAAACTCCTGATATTTAAAAATCTATAATTATCGATTTTCGAACATTTCATATCTTTATTATCAGAAAACAAAAATCAAGGAATGTAAACGCGCACTTTACCTAATAGCAGTTAATTTTTAAAAAGAGAGTATTTGGCTAAAATAGTATTTACATACTAACCTTGAATTATTACAGTTTGAAAAAATTTCTCTGCGTTTTCACCCTAATGATTATTTCAATTGTTTAAGATTTTTGAAGATAGGTAAATCGCTCAAGCTGATGAAGACTCGGAGTTCTACCTTCGTTTTAATTTATATTAATTCACATAAAAGAAATACGAATAATTTAGGTGTTATCAAGCTGAAATAATTCCTACTGTAAATTGTTTAAGCACATAGTTTAATTGATAGATATAATTCTTTTTAAAGTACTTGTACCTATTAAAAAGAACATCTGATTTTCATAGGTCTTAATTACGATAAAATTAGATAAAAACAGAGAGCGAAGAATAAGACTATGAGTTGGACCATAATGCAAAAATAATACCAATTCTACATAAGCTGAATAATAATTTTGAATTTGTTTAATCTTTTCTACATTTATTTGTGCTATTGTAAAATAAGCTTTTATTTTGTAACGTTTCTAGGTAATTATCAACGAATTCATTGTAAATAGTTATCAGGCAGCTCATGAGATTTAAATTTGTTAATTCGAAATAATATATTGCGTATGTTCCAACTCGTCTTTTTTTAATAAGTGCTTTTTACAGATATGAAGGCTAAAGCATAAAGCATGAATCTGGGAAAACGTTTAATGAGGATAAGCAAGCTGTGATTTCGAACTCGGGTTTGTCTAATTTCTTGGTATTTTTTTTTCGTGCTGCTCATTCTATGTGCACTCTGCTTTCTCAATATCATCAATAAGCAAATATATTTGCTTCCTTATAAAGAAAGTCAAAATACAAAAATGCAAACAGATCAGTAAACACGTTTATGATCAAGGTTTTTTTCCATTCTTGCATGAACTTTGAATTATATTAATGAAAAACGTGTTGCTAATAAAATCGATTTTTCAATCAATATAAATGGCCATAACTTCCTTAGTCTTTAATAAAATAAAGTAATATTACAAGTTAGTTTATCTTAAGTTAATAAATTTCTCAAATCTTTGCATCAACTTTGAATTATGTTAAGGAAAAATGCTTTACTACAAAACCCCATTTTCATACACACACGCACACATATACGTATGCATATTCGCAAACAATTTTTAGAGAATTATATTGAACATTTTAAAATTGAAGGACGTTAAATTAAACGAATAAAAACTTTTTGAAATTTGTGATCATAACAAAGCTTTCCCTATAAGCAAGCAAAAAAGGGATTACATATTTTTTTAACATTATACTTTGGATTTACTTAAAGATAACTAATTAGAAAATTTTTTCAAGCCATTGATATTAAATTTTGCGTTACGCGGAAAATCACTTATAGATTACAATGTTTTAAACATTTTTTGTTCTTAGTTATTTGATTTTATACAATATTAACGTTGAATATTAATTACTTGCAATTAGTCAAGTGTAGAATACAAAATCATGAAATAGAATTCCTAAATTGCAAATTTTGTTATAAGACAAATTTTAAAAAGTGTTGTCAGAATTTCAGTAGTAGAAAAAAATATCTTAAATTATCGCTACAAAAAGGGCATTATTATTTCCTCTAAATTATCCAAGTTAAAAAGTACTATGATATTTCTTACTAGAATTGACCTTTTCTACGTAAATATCATCCTTAGATTTAATTATAAGCACTATATATCTTATTAAATCTAGTAGCAATTTCTATAATAATTTCAACGTGTTCAAAAAACATCAAGCTTATTTTTTTTCCTCAAATTATTTTGAAGGAAATGGTAATCCTAACTGCAGGAAGGTTTCTCACTTCTCAGGAAAGAGAATATAATTTATTGTCGGCGGGCGACTATAAATTTCGTGACCCTCTGTTTTCCAGAACTAAACCTTCCCTTTTTCAGATTCAAATAATTAAAGTAAGTTATTAATTGGTAACTGTAATTCATATCAGATAATAATTTATTTGCAGTACTTTAATAATTTTTTTATGTTTGCAGGTATGTAGGGAAGATTTATTTGTAATCCTTAAACAAAAATTAAAATTAAATATTTTGAAATCAAAAATAATAATAAGTGAAAAAGAAGCATTAAAAATTTTTCTGGATGCTAATACTTTTATGTTTCTACTATTTTATTTTTCCCGGGATTGGAAATTGGCTATCCATAAATTGCGTGATAAACTGGAAGGTGTGGTTTTACGATATTTTGCATGGGAAAGGGTTCAATTTATACTATAATGTATTATTTTTAACAAATTAACCTTTTGGAAAATTAAGGTAGGGGAGACCAGCCTGCAGTAAATAATGATTCTGCAGTAGATAATTATTAATTATAAGCACAAATATAAATTAAATAATCAATTATAATTTTAATATATTAATATGTATCGTGTATCAACTACTTATGGCATAAGGTTAATTATTTTACACACATTAGTATTTTAATGAATGATTATCTACTGTAGGACCATTATATACTGTAGAGTGGTCTTCTTTATCCAAAATAAGAGTCAATGAAAGACTAAACAGGAAGTTAAAATATCTAAAACCTTAAGTAAAGGGTTTTAATCTTCTGAATAGTTTTTAACAAAACTGTGTAATCTCGTTTTATTACATTTCAATAGCTCTTACTAAAATAACCCGTAGCAAATATAATTATGTAATAAGACATGAATATTAAACGATAAATAGACGTAAACGATTAATAGTATCTTAAAAAAAATTGCTTATAATGTCATAAGCAATTTGATAAACGCATGTCGTTTTTTCTTGTGATTTGCAATAATTAGTTGATAAAATTCCTTATTTTTCATACAATTGTATATTATTCAATACACAGTTGCAAGTAGTTCAAAATATCTGCTGTTTTTTAAATTATTTAAACATTTTTCAAAAACTAAAATTGTTTTCTTTATGACTTCTTGTTGTGATGGCTTTTTAATTGCACAACAATTTTTATTTACATAAAAAATTATTCTGAAAAAATTCATATTTAAATATTTTAGAAAACAGTTGATTTTCAAGAGTAATAATAAGAACTTTTACGAAAAAAGTTAATTTTTCATTGTAAAGATAAATCTTGAACTAAAACTATATATTTTCAAAAAAAATTAAATCGTAGAATTTTAGGACGAATGAATGTCTAACTAAATACATAAATTTTCAGCCACAAATGATTAACTTTCATGTTACGAATAAAAAGTTTTTAAACAAAAATGAAATGATTACATTTTCAGATAAAAAGAATTTTAAAACTTTGTAAAAAAAAGTTAATTTTACAAAGAAATATTTTTAATTTAATACGTATAATTAGACTTTTCACCAAAATAGTTAATTTTTCATAGAAAAATATATATTCTAATCCAAACATGTGATATTTAATATTTTACGAAAAAAATATTATAATTTTAAATGAAAAAACTGTAAAATTTATAAAGAAAATACCAAATTTAAACTAAATAGTTGAATCCCTAATCAAAAAAGATAAATTTTTAACTAATAAGATGCATTTTAAACCTAAAACAATGAATTTAAAACCACGGGGTTTAATTTTCTAACAAAAAAGACGAATTTTAAACAATAAGCATAAATTTTTATCCAAAGCAGTTTAGTTTTCAATTTAAAATATTAATTTTCATTCGCAGATGGAATAGTTACAAGTTTATCGAAGAAAATTAATTCTCAACAAACAAGAATTAAGTTTTAGAAAAATAGTTAAATTTGCAACCAAAGAGATGATTTTCAACTAAGATGATGAATTAAAAAAAAAAATGAATTTTTATGAAAAGAGTTTGACACTCAAGCAAAGGGTATTTTTTAGTTTTCAACTAAAATAAATTAATTCTTAACCAGCTAGTTGAATCTTCAACTAAAAAAGATAGATTTTCTACGAAAAATGAAATAGTAACACTTTCAGATTGAAAAATAATTTTTACCATAAAAATTATAACGAATTTCCAACCAAATACTAAAATTTTCAACCAAAAAATGTAATCTTCTACCAAAAAATTAATTTTATTAAAGTAGTTCAAGTTTTTACCAAATAGATGAATTTTTGCTTCCTCATAGAGAAAGCTTCGTAATTGTACCATTTTCGAAAATTTTTTCATTTATTTAATTACCCGTTACTTAATTTAAAAACGTATAATAAAATGTTCCAAGCCATAGTCCGGATTTTTGTGTGTGTGTATGTGTGTTACACTTTTTTGTGTACATGATAACTTGAAGACATTTGCAGATAAATTGGTGAAATTTGAAGGGATTATTTTCATCGCTCATATCTTGAAACTGACTGGAGAATTTCTAAAAATATTAATTGCATTTTTTGTAGCACTCTATAATATTAAAAAAATCTGTTTTTTATAGTAAGACTTTATTTATTGCCATAATTCAAAATTAATGCAAGAATATGAATGATTTCTTGATTCGAGACAGAATTGATTGACCTATAATATTAATACATTCAATCAAAGAGTTAGGAAGTTATAGTCATCTATATTATATTGAAAGTCGATTTTTATAGTAAAAATTTGGTTTTTCTTGATATTTTAAACATTAGTTTTAAGCAGGAAAACTTTTTTCATCAACATGAATCAAAGTTGATGCATGAATGAAAAAGACTTTTTGACCATGAATTTTTAAATAAATTAATTCTGATAAATTTTGTAATAAAGTCATACAGTTGTAAAAGGGATAGGGTGCGACATAATTTCCCTCTTCCCTTTTCTAGCTCAATAGATTACCATTTCAAATACAACATTTGATTTTCCTGAGATGTCGTTTTATTTTAAAAAATGTTAATATTAACACGTGCCACCGGGCACGTGGTAAATTGTTCGAGTTTCAAAAAGTTGTGCTAATACTTCAGAGTTTGATCGAAAGTTGCTAAATTTTTTAGGTTTCAAGAGAAAAGTCTACAAAATATCAACCAAGTATGACCCGAGAATCAAAAAGCTACATTTTCACGTATTGCTGTAAATTTTTAGCATCTTCTGCCGTCTTGCTTATCACGAATAATTACAAGTAAATAATTTAAATAATTCTAATCACTTTTTGAACCATTTTTAATTTTTTAAATGAACGCAACTTATTTAAACAATTTTTTTTTTTAAAGAAATGTCAAAAATTATTGTATTTTTTTAATGAAATGTGATAGTTGGTCATTGTGTAGTGTAGTAAATTTTTTTAAAGCGTTATGAAATTATTTGAACTATTAATCTTTGTTATTTAAAAAATATTTCTTCAAATCGACCCAGAGATCTTTACTTTTTTCTCAAATTGGTATCATGTGCTGCTTATTGTTGAATACTTACATACCTTTGATACTCTTCTACTATTGTTTAACAAATCTCTATTAGTTTTAACAATTCTTATTTACACCAGCATCTTTTTTTAAAAACATAAAAAAATAATATTACGTGGAACACAGAGTATTATTCTTTCTGACTATGAAGTGTATAAAAGGAATATGATTACCATTTTTTTAATTGTCTAAATAAATGAAATTTGTCTAAACAATTAATTTCCTTAAAAAAAATTAAAAATCGTATTTTCTTAGTTCAGCATACAATTGAATCATTTCTAGGATATGTAAATTCTATTAAAATCGTCATGTCATTGTTTAAACAATTACAAAATAAGTAATATATTCTTTCCATACACTATAAGTCAGAAAAATAGTTCTTGTTCTATTTTATATTTGTTTCTTGAAGTTTTTAATAGAAAACTGTTTGAGCAAATAGAAATTTCCTAAACAAAAAGAAATTTCTTAAACATTGGAAGAAAACTTAAAATGATGTAATTATTAAACAATAAGTAATATAGGATATCAATTTTAAAAAAAGTAGACATCAAATAGTGCAAAAAACAACTATTAAATTTAATTAGGACAACACGATTATTTTTCACATTTTTGGAAAAAATAATTGTGTGAATAATTTACATTCCTTTGAACAAGTAACGTTAATATTGGAATGTTAATAGAATGGAATTTAAAAAAAAAAATTGATTTTTTTTCCAGAAATGAAAACTCCTTTTCAAAAACTTATTTTAGACCACTTTGAAGTGGGCGCTCCCTCATACGCGTTCTGAACCGTGACATCCTTCTTTTCAACTTGGTATTGTTCGAGATTAATTTTTTTTTAATGACACAGCCTAAGTAAAAATCATAAGTATGGTGTTGATCACTTATTGAGTTTTTAAAGTACAAAAAGTGTATGGTGAATAAGACAATCCCATACTTAAAGTATATTTAATTAGCATAGATAAAGTACAGCTAAGGTATAGCTAAAGTCTATCTGAAGTAGAGGCTATACTTCATCTACACTTAAGTATAGCTGAAATATATATTATACTTTTTTCATACTTAATTATGGCACACGTATCGGATATATAATCATACTTATTTGTTCTTCATGATATTCCAGCTACGACATAAAACATAATGCGTCGTGAATGACAGCTCGTCCAAAAATTATAGAAGTTTGCGATTGAAGTGATTTTTTGAGTAAAATATGTTTGAAATATTGTTTGTAAGGATATGCAATAAACAGCAGATTTACAGTGAACAACTTATATGATTCTTCTATCACATATATGGTTACGAGATCCATAATCTTTGATTCCTATACATAAGGTTAATGGCATCGAAAAATGTAATAAAATAAAAATTTTATCCTACGCAGGTAAAATGTTTGATGTTAAATTTCGCATCACATAAAGTTGAGCAATTTATGTTAGAATTAACAATTTACTCATCTGAATTTTACTTACTTTACAAGTTACAGACAATGTTCTTTGAAATTATGAAAATCATTATTTTCGACCTCTGTTTGTATGTATAACAGATATCCGATTATCTCCTATCAGAAACAATACGGCTATACCTACTATGGACATACTTAAACCTATACATTAAATATAACCTACACAATTGAGCTATACTTAAGAGACGTACTTTAGCTATACTTTTCAGATATACTCAAGCAATGATTTTCCCATGCTTTAACCATACTATATTATATTTAGATATATTTGAGCTATACGTCCACTATACTTTATTCAAATATACATGAAGTATGGGATCGTCTCATATGGCATACTTTTACTGTTCTATCTGAGAGATCATTCCCATATGATTTCCTAGATGATTTCCTAGATCAATCCCATACCAAACGTTTTTTACTTGGGAATTTGATGAAAATTTCAAAAAAAGAATTCAGTTAAAGATTATCAAACAAACCGATAATTATTTTTTACGGAAAATGGTTTGCTGAAATAAATCTACTATTTTTTACTAAATGTCGATCTCTTTTTTTTCAGGATCGAATGGAGGATATTAAAGGCGCGTTTACTGAATATTATGTCGAATCGATCAGAGGTCAGTGTGGCTCTAGAGATGGTAGTTAAAAAACGAACAAAATGAACATATATAGCAAGACCGAAACCAGGCCGAGAGACGCCGAGATACTTTTACGGTCGTTTAATTTATACCTTTGCTTCCGTCAGTTGGAGTAGGAGGAAAAAGAACTCGTCGAAATTACTACCGGATGTTACATCGTATAGGAATAGTGAAGCATTCGAGCATCAATACTTGTTTCGGCGAAGGAGCAGTGCAAATACTAATCCTAGGGGAATTTGAGGTGCATTGGCATGTGACCCGACACTAGTAAAAGTCGATATTTGATGTGATTGTCACTGCGAATAAATACACTCTGGTGCATCCATATATTTGTCGAGAGCTATTCCCTAAATATTTCCCTCCTATAGATAAAAAATAAAAAAATCTTGATGCAAATCTCAAATAGAACACATTTATTAAATGGTTGTTTTAATTCAATCATACTAAGTGCTACTTCTTAAAAGTAGTTGGTTTTCACCACCGATTTTTCAGAAAATACATAAATTATTAAAATTCACAATTTACTATTTAGTAAAATTCATAATCTGATATAGTGAAAAGCACAATTTGATATAATACAATCCACAAATTGCTATAGTGAAATTTACATTTCAATACACTGAAATTCACAATTTGATTCAGTGAAATTCACTATTCGCTATAGTTGAATTTAGGATTTGCTTTAGTAACATTTACAGTTTGATACACCAGGGTAGCTGCAAAACTTCATTTTCAAATTCTTTGATTTTCCTCTGCTAATTTTTCATTTTCCCTGGCCATAATTACTTGAAGGCCAACATTCTAATCTTGTGAAATTTTTAATACAGAATTTTTTATAAATAAATAGTGAGCAAACAAAACATAATAAATCTATTTAAAAAGATTCCCTAATGTTTGTTTCATGCAGTTTTTAGAGCATATTAAACACTTTAGTACAAAATACACGATTTTTAATTGATATACTTTAAAGGTTACAACATTTTCAAAGCGAGATGTTATTACAATAACATTTTTCATACAAAAAGTTCCAGTAAATATATTCCTTGAGTCCTAAAAATACTAAAGCCATGCAGTACTAATTTTCTTTTAGAAAGACTGATTAATTATGGTTTTTTTGCTTGGTCCGCAAATGTAGTACAAATTTTTAATTTTAAATGGATAAATTGCTTATTTGTCATTCTCAGAGCTACTGCAGTTTAATTAACTCAAAAAAAGATAAATTTGAAAGAATTATGTGAATTGGAAAAAGTTTTCAAATCCAAAAGTTCCATTGATTTCAGAAAGTATTTAGAGTAATTTAAGGGAAATAAGAAAAACTAGATGAAGCTCATACAAATTCAAGAAAAATAAAAAAAAAATTCAAGTGAATTGAAAGCAATAACAAAAATCATAGAATTAAGTTTAAAATAGGTTTAGAAAATTTTTTAAGTATTTTAAAAAATGACAGTCAATAATAAGAAAATTGTTTGAATGTACTTCCGTTAAATAAAGTAGCATTAGTTCAAGATGTTCCGATATTATATAATAATCAAACAAAATTTTGTATGAACAGATTATTTGTTGAAAGAATTTTTTATACAAGTTTTAATAATTTTACGTTTTTTAAGTTATACTGCAATACATTTGGATGTAAGCAATATAAAGATGGAGAAATTTTTTATGGAAATTATTATTGTTAATAATGTAAACAAATGCAATAATCGAACATTTTCCGTCAGAAAAATTCGTTTTCTTTCGGTGCTGATGTTTTAAATTAAGAATCTTATGATAATTTTTGCAAAATTCATAATTCGTTGATTATTATTATGATTTTTTAAACAAATTTTATAAGCAAATGCATTATTTGGGCATTTGTCGATGAGAAGGTTTTTTTCAATCTCACACCTTTTAGGTTAAGGTTCTCATTACTTTCATTTTCTTAATAAGGCTGCAGCTTCAGGATCAAGTAGAACGACCTTTTTCTTTTACTTTTTTCTATGATACACTATTTTTAGATAAGTGGAAATGAACATTTTGCGCCCGAGATCTGTAATAGTAACCTTCCTGCTAAATTTTCGTGCGTTGAATTCTCGAATATGTTTAAAGATATTATAAATCACTTGTTGAGCTTCCTCTGTTTATTCCCCAATGGAAAAAAAATGATTAGACAATTTTGGCACTGTGAAGAAGGATTTTTTGAACTGTTACTGACCTATAATACCAAATGTAAAGAGTAATGTAAAGCTTTGCTGTTTTCCGGCAATACTATTCAAATTTAAGAGTATCAATCACCTCTTTAGAAGCCATTAATTGCCAAATCATCCTAAATAATAAATCAACTGTTTGCTAACACTAGTAATTTCAGAACTTAATTGCGGATCTCAGAAAAATTTCCTTGCAGTATTTCCCGTACTCAAGTCCCCGAGCTATGTTTTGGAATATCTACGATGTGTCCTATTTTATCCAAAAATTCTTTTTGAATTCTTTTCCTTTGCAGTTCTTACCTGCTTTTTCTCACTTTCCGTTTTTCTTTGACACTTACGGCAGCTTAGACGATAGGTCGTATACAGAAGACATACTATCATGCGAATCCACGCATAAGGCAGCTGAAGGAGTTTCGGAAAGATGTTGACAAACCTTTACATGTAGCATGGTTAAGACAAACTTGTGTGTGACAGGTACTGCGCAACGACTATTAGAAACCTTGATTTTTGTTAGAGCAAGTGTTCTGATTTTTTTTTTCATCAAATCTACTTCTGATATCCGACGTTACTTTTTCCGTGGTGCTTGTTCATACATAAGTATCTATTAACATCATTAATATACCTAAATTCAGGCAGATGCGCTATCACAAATATAGTTGTAGAAACATCTTATTGCAACGTTCTTTTGTTTTACTAAATCAAGCGGCAGAATATTCGGGATTTCTAACATACGCCTCACTTTCTGATCACACAATTTTTGTAAATCAACTCTAACACCAGCCTGCCTTATTTTATTCCTACCTTTAGCGCAAAGAAATTCTTTCTTAGTGTCTTCAAGATTTACATAGAGAGGGAAAATTTCTGCATTTCGTCACCTTGCTTGAATCCGGATAGTCTCGTATTCGTGCTTCGTAAGTTTTGTATCTTCAGCTAGCGCGATAGCTTTTTTTAAAGTAAAAGGTATAACCAGTTCATTCGTCATTTATTTAATATCTATAGCACTTCTAAAGATCAAATTTTTTATTTTATTTGTTAAGTTATTTCTTCCATCCGAGCGGAAATTGCTCGGAAAGGCATTTTCTATTTCAATTAGATAGTATCTCTCCACAAGTGACAGTGTTTTTCGCCTTTTAGTTGATTTAGAAACGCTTATCTTCCCAATATGTTCTGCCTGCTTTTGCATGATTAAATGTCATAAAAAAGTCTGCAAATAACCATTTTTCGTTTCATTTATCGAACTTTTCAAACTGTAAGCTAAATTCTTCCATTTTTTTTTAAATTCGGCATAAAGTATCGCGACAATTTTCCGTGGAATGCATTTTGTTTTTCACTGTCAAACGAATCTGTCAAGCCAATTTGATCCACTAAAATACTTAAGTCTAGGCTGGAATCGTTTGTTAGCCAATAACTTAAAACTCTATTGTAACATTTAAAGCTTCCATATTTGAAATTTATATAACTCTATAATAACAGAAACGTAAGTTTTTTGAGAATTAATTATTTACAACTAAGGACTAAGCATAGACAAAAAATAATTTTCGTATTCCGCAAATAATAATTAACACGAAAAAAAGAACAAGAACAAAAAAAACAAAAGCTTCATTTCCATGAGAGGGAAAAGAAAATATTAGATGCTTCAATGTTGGCAGAAGAAATTTCTGATAAAACAATCTGATAGTCGCCTATGACTGATTTCTGAAAAGCAGTAACGTATTAGTCTAGTAACAAATGTTGTTGAAATCGAGACGAATCCAAACTACTTACTGTCTCTTACGATGATACTTTTTGTTTTATTTTATAGTACCGCGGAATGTATATGATCTCTGTCTCACACGAATGCCAAAGGTGCGTGAAAAATGGAGAAACAGTAGAATATCAGTGTCATCGTTATTTTATTTGCCGTAGCTTCAAAATAAAAAAAAT
>JAUELO010000179.1:44120903-44133467 GCA_032357855.1 Amphibolips quercusostensackenii | reverse complement strand
TAACTTCAACCACAAATAATTGCACTTTTAACCCAAAACTTGTTTAACCAAGCAGATAAATTTTCAATCAAACAGTCAAATTCTGACAACAGAAATCAATTATTATCCAGAACCAAATTATTCAACTTTTAAGCAAGAGTAACGAATTTTTCCAACAAAAATAAGACAATTTTTAACTTAAGCAGGAAAATTTTTAACTATACAATTGAATTTTGTAAGCCAAAACGGCGAATTTTCTACAAATCATTTGAATTTTCATGCCAAAAATATGAATTTCTTACAGAAAAGTTAATTCACAGAAAATAGTTAAATTTAATACTGAAAACTTTTGATTTTCAACCAAAAATAAAACATTTCAATTTTTTCTATAAAAAATTCATTTCCATACAAGAAACAAATTATCGACAAAATATTTTACTTTTTAACCAAACGAATAGATCTTTAATAAAATGACTTGATAAGAATATCTTTTAAATTTCAATCAAGCGATTAAATTTTCAAGCAAAAAGATTAATTTTCTACCAAAAAAAAAAAAGATGAAATAACAACAAACTACATTAGTTTTAAACAAAATCGTTGAATTTTTTACCAAACAGGACAAATTTACAACAAAATACACATATTTTCAAGCAAATTGTTGAATTTTCAACCCAAGAACATTAATTTTAAAAAAATAATGGAATAGGTTAATTTCTAGTTCAAAAAATTAGTTTTCAATCAAACAGAAACATATTTCTAAAAAAAAAGGTAAATCTTCATCTAATAGCTGTTCCCCTAAGTGATCAAATTTTTAACAAAAAAAGATGAATTTTCATTGAAAATTTTATAGATGCATTTTTAATCAAGAACTTTTACCCGAAAAGATAATTTTTCAATAAAAAAAATGAATTTTCATCAATGAATTTTTAACAAAATAATCAAATTAATTTTTTTATTTTAACCAACTACATAGTTGAATCTCTGATCTACAATGATAAATTTGTAAAAAATAGTAGAATTTTCAGAAACAACAAAAATTATTTATAATTTACAGCAAAAGACATCAACTTTTAGGCAAAAGTAAAAAATTTTTAACAAAAAAAATTAGCTTACCTGAAAAAATGGATTTAACATAAGAGTTTGATTTTTAACTAAGAAAGATTCTTCCGTTTAAAGAGAAAATCATTTTAAGCTAATTCTAACAATTTCAAAACTAGAAAAGGTGAATTCAACAGAATACAGTTGAATATTATCCAAAATATATATTTCGTTAAAATGGTTATTTTCAATTAAATTGTTGTATTTCCTACAAAAATAATCGAGTTTTCAAACCAAGAAGGTAAATTTTCTAATAAGCATGTAATTTTAATACTAAAAATATAAATTTTTCACAAAAAAAGTCAATTTTAAACAAAAAATTGAACTGTTAAATTAGGAGTTGAAAAAATTTATTTACATAAGAAAACAGATTAAAAAAAAAAAGTTGAAATTTCAAATAAAAAGATGGATCATTGACCAATAAAATAAATTTCCATAAAAGTATTTCAACTTTTAACTTAGTAGATAAATTTGCAATCAAGAAGGTTAAATTTCTCAAAAAAAGACGAATTAACAACAAAATACATACATTTTTAACCAAATTTTCAAATTTTTTACTAAACACGATCAATTTTTCACTAATAATAAAAATTTTTAAATTTTTACTTTAAAATTAAATTAACAATTGAAGAAAAACGAATTGTAAACAAAATAGTTGAATTTTTAGTCAACGAGATAGAAATTTAACGAATAAAATGAATTTTTAAAAGTAGTTTAATAATTGATAAAGCAGTTAAATTTTCTACAAAAAAAGACAAATTTACAACACAATAAATTTAATTGTTAAATTTTCAACTAAAAAATAATTATTCTCATTAAAAAATTTAATAATTGAATTTTCGACTAAGAGCAGTAAGTTTTTAACTAATGATAAAATAATTTAAACAAGCAGGTAAGTTTTTAATGAGTAAGTTTATTTTTTCACCAAAAAAAGGCGAAGTTATATTGAGATACATATATTTTCAAACCATAATGGAATACATAAATTTCCATTAAAAAAATAAATTTTCAAACATAAAAGAACGAATTTTTTAACATAATATTTTAATCTTCAACTAACAACTTTTTCACCTAGTGGTCGAATTTTGAATATATAAGGAATATAATAAGAAAAATAAGGAAAAAATTTGTACTAATAAGGAAAGATTGTTAAGTCTGCATTTAGATTCATTACTCCTGGAATAAAATCCCTTTTTTAAAGAATTTAAAAAAATTGTTATTCACATTTAATGACGGCACCTTTCCTTATGAATTCCGTTTTTAATTAAAAAAATGTATTTAAAAAATGATTTTTTAACAAAATTAGATTTTAATTAATTGTTAGAACAGAAATGTGAAGTATCTCGTCGACTACAATTTCCAACTATCGTCTTTTCAGTCACTGGTCGCTGAGAATTCCAGAGTCCAAAGTCTCATATCGATTTCCGTTATTTCACATTGGGACCTGTATCGCTGTCGATCGTCTCTTTTTATTTTTTCCGAACTCGTAAATTTCAAAGTTTGACATTACACCCCCGACTTCATCTTCTCGAGGCGAGAGAACTTACGAGTTCAACGCGACAACCCGTTAAACGAAGGCCTCAGGAAATTTGTTATTTCCTTTCGTACCTGCATTCCAAAAATCGAAAACGATTACATGCTGATGATAAAATATATTATGTCAGCAAATTAAATTGAGAATTCTATATAAATTACTTGATATCACTAATGTTATGCAATTATAAATAAATTTTACCTGATAGTGAAAATATAAATCTTTTGTTTAAAAATTTATAAATCTTCGTAGGTCGTGGCAGATTATGAAAATAAGTTCATTCTTTTTTAAATGGCACAGTAAATGAATGATAAAAATATTATTGATTGATTAAGAGATTTTGCGATTGTTTGAACAACTTCCATTAATTTGAATTCGTACTTATATATTTTTTTCAAAATTTTCCCTTTTTTTTCCTTCAACAGATATTTTTCCTAATTATTATTATAAGGTTGCAAATGTACTATTTGATCGAAATAAAATTAGCATCTTGATTACTCACCATCAATGTTCGACACTATTCAACATCACAAAATAGTTTTGTCTCCAAAATTATAAGAATATAGTATTTTATGAAATTCATAATACAACTTTAAAAGCTATATTTCTTGTTTCAGACACTTTTATTTTCTTGAACAATCAAACATCATTAACTTGTGACTTCGCATAAGAAAGGTAGAAAAAATTATAGTTTTCACGGACTTTTAAAATTATTTATTTCAGAATAAATCTAATTCCTTTTATATTATAAAAAAACTTTGTATAAACAAATGATAGCGGCATAACATAATTGAAGTATAATTTTTTGAAAATATGCAATATTTAGCGATATAGTGTAAAAGATTTAACGAAACTAGAATTTTCTGCACCTTTCCTATGGGGAACCAGAAGTGAATGGTTATTAATTGTTTACATAGCTTTTTAACCTTTTGAACAAGAAATGATACCTTTGAACATTTTGTGGACTGTATCATTAAATAAAGAAACTACTCACTGTTCATGATTAAAAAAAAAAATTTAAGCAAATGAAAATTGTTGAATCAATTGAAATGTATCTTAAACAAAGGAAGTGTTTCTAACAATAATTATATGTGCTATTCATTAAAAAGCATACTAACTCTTTGTATCATGCTAAAAAAATCAACACAAGGAAGTTGCTTAAACAATCAAAAATTCAATTAAAGATAATTAACAAATATTAGAAAACTCATCTCTTTACAAATAATTATAACTCATGTCAAACAAAATTTCAAAAAGCATGAAGCTTACACAAAACTCACTTTTCACATTAGAGAAAAATTTATAAATTTATATAAAACTGTTATTTTACTTTTTTTATGGCGTTTTGCAGGCAATATACAAAGTGTTTTGCGAAATAGGGTGGAGTGAAAATACTCAAATTGATCGAATCTTTTCGGCCCAGTGAAAACAATTTGTGGATTAGCATCTGAAAAAAGTAAAAAACAATTTTAATTGATTAATACATTCTCTTTGGTTTTAGCATTATAAAATTCAAAATTTTTGAAATTAAATAAATTTCCGATTATTTAAAAAATCATAGAAAATCTTTCATGTGTTCAGTTCTTAGTAGTGAAAAATAACGAGCAACTATGAATTTGAAAAGAATTAGATTTTCTTGAAAACGTCCTGAAACATATATGCACATATTTTGGAAAATGTTAAACATATCTTATCTTGAATTATTTAAGCTTAAACCAGAGAACATGCCATTACTTTAATTGTGCGGAAAAAATGGTTTCCGAATAAAAACATTTTACGTTGTTTTAAAAGGTTTCAATGCATTTCAAGTGATTTCAGAAATTTTAATGGACGTAAAAAAATTTTCGTAGGGCTTACAAAGATTTAAAGCAGTTTAAAAAAATTTTACAATATTAATTGGGTCCGAATGGACCTCCAAGTATTTTTAGGATTTTAGGGTATTTTACAAATTTTGAAAAATGTCTTACTGATGAAGAATAATAATATATATAAATTATACAAAACTTTTAATTTTTTAAAAACGTTCAAAAATTTGTTTCTTGGATTGATTCATATGCACATATTTCTAAAAATTTTGAATATGTGAAGCCGAAATTTCCTACACTTGAAGCAAAAAAACATGTTATTATGAGGATTTTTTAGAAAAAAAAATTTTCCCAACTGAGAAATTTGTGTATTGCATTTTTTGACGATTCCGAAACGTTTTGCTGAGGAAATCTTGAATTCGAAATATTTAACTTTTAACACAAGTCTTTTTTGCACATTTAAAAAAAATTCTGCACTGAACAGAAATTTTTTATTGAGTTCACCTTTTTTTATTGTTTAAAGAAAATTTTGCACATACAAAAAATTTGTTATCACCCTTTAAGCAATATTAGATTTATTTTAAACTTTTAAATCCAAAAACCGAATAATAGATACTAAGCAATTAAAATTTTTTTTTTACTTTTCCGGATGCGAAGCGATAAATTGTTTTTTTACTGGTATAAAATGATTTGATTAATTTATCATCTTCACACAACCCTGATAAGGGTTGTGAAATGTAATTATGAACATAAATGAACATAAATGTTGTTATGTAATTATGAATTTCATAATTGCAAGAACCGGAACCAGTACAAGAATATAACGTTCTTTTACGAAGAAGAAGAAAGTAAGAAACAGACATGGAAAACATATGCAGTTATTTGAGAAAGATTAGGGGAATAAGGAACGATACATAAAAGCAGACGAAGTCAGTATACGCATGGGAAAAAGAGAGTCATAGGTCTCAGAGGGGAATTTGTATCTGCATTTTAGTGCAGTGCACAATCCAGGGAACTGAGGCTCATTTCCCGCGATTGGATAAAACAGAAGTAGACTTTTTAGCTCGCTTTTTAGTGCAAGGAAAATTCAAGACCACGCCCTGCGAAAAAGTTCAATGGTACTTCTATTTTGTATTTTAGAGTGTCCCCCAATGCTCGATATGGAAAGTTACCGTGAAACACGTTGTAAAAGGATCAAAACTTAAATGAAGTTAGCGACGAGGTAGACAACCCCAGCGAAAGCTTGCGTTATACTATAATGCAAATGCCACTTGCATCTTTCCTCATTTCATTCTCACCCTCTTTTTCATTTTCCTTTACCCTTAGTCCTTCGTCTTGAATAATACCTTACACTACCAAAGTATCTTAACAAGTCCTCGGTTTCACACAGCTCCAACGAATAACGGGAAAAATTACAAACTGAACCCAGGAGTACTTTCAAATGAACCTGTACCCAGTCCAATTCTGCAAATTCTCTGTTCTGCTCGAGAAATATTTTGAGTAAAAGCTTAGCTTTGAATAAGGTATAAAAGTGATACCCAACATTTCTATAATTAAGTGTTTTAAATAGAAAAATTACTCTCTCCTATCCCATAATTTCCCTTATCACACTTTCCCCTCACCTCCTCTTCCTTGCCCAGCTTCACCTTTTTTTAATTTCCATCTCGTCACTTCCTTTCTCCTACTTTTCGACCCTTACTTATCCTCACATCCCTATTACCCATTCCCTCCCTTCCTAGTTCTTACCTACACCTGTCTTTCCTTTATTTTCCTTACTTCCACTCTCATAACTTCCTCTCACTTCTCCTACTTCCGATCCCTTCACTTGACAGCACTTCCATTACTTTTCCTATTTTTTCTGATCGCTTGCATCTTTCCTCATTACATTGTAACCCTCTTTTCAATTTTACTTTACCCTTTGACCTTTGTCTTAAATAATACTTTCTATTACCAAGGTATCGAAACAAGTCTTTGGTTTCACATAGCTTCAACAAGTCACGGGGATAATTACAAATTGAAACCATGAGTAATTGCAAATAAACCGGTAATCAGCCCAATTCTGTAAATATCTTGTTCTGCGCGAGAAATTTTTTAAGTAGAAGCTTAGGTTTAAAATAAGTATAGAAATTATATTAAACAATTCTACAACTAAGTATTTCAAATAGAAAAATTACTCTCTCTTTTCCCCTAATTCCCCATCACTGCACTTTCCCCTTAACTTCCTATCCCTTTTCCGGCTCCTCCCTGTTAGAATTTTCCTCTCCTCACTACCCTTCTCTTACTTTCCAACCCCTATGCATCCTCACATCCCTCCTACCCTTTTCCTCCATTCCTTGTTCTTGCCCACACCGCTCTTTCCACCACTTTTCCTGCTTCTAATCTCATAAATTTCTCCCACTTTCTCTGCTTCTCATTCTCTCACTTGCCACTACTTCCGTTACTTCCCCCACTTATTTTCCCCGCTTGCATCTTTTCTTATTTCAACTGCACGCTCTTTCTTATATTTTTTTACCTTTGTCGAATCATGGAAGAAATAACAAACTAAACTCAAGAGTCACTTCAAATAAACCGGTACACTGTCCAATACCGTAAATACTTTGTTCTCTTTAAAAAATTTGTTTCTTGTTTCTAAAAATAAAGATCAGAATAGATTTCTGGATACTATTTCTCGATTGAAAAATTTAATCACAGAGTGATAAAGCTATATAATAGTTTGAGAAAGATATCGAACAAGTAAGAAACCCCATGAAGAATCTTAGCTTTTATTTCAATATAAAAATGATACAAAATATTTCTACAATGAATTGTCTCAAATAGAAAAATAAGCCCCTTCAATAATTTTCCTTGTCATACTTTCCCTTGAATTCTAGTCCCTTTTCCTGTTTCTCCTTTTACTTTCCCTCTCCTTACCTCCCTCCCGCTTCCTATGCTTTGCTCACCCTAATATCCAAACTACCCTCCCCCTACCCTTTCGTCCTTGCACACAACTCTTCACTTTTCACGTTCCTAATTCCCCTCCCGTAACTTCCTTTCACTTCCACTACTTGCCAACCCTCACTTTCTACCATCTCCATTACTTCCCATTCTCATCCTCACCTTGCATTCCCTCACTTTCCTTTTTATTATACTTTACTGTATTGAAATATTTAATAACAGAATCATGAAGCTATCTAATAGTCTTAGAAAGATATCAAGCGAGTAAGAAACATTGAGTAGAACCTTAACTTTGAAATAGATACAATAATGGTATCAAACATTTTGACAATTGAGTGTCTCAAATAAAAAAAATTAGTCTCTCCTCTTCCATTGTTCCTCTTATCTCACTTTCTTCTTAACTTTTCCTTCTTTTCCTTCTTCCCCGTATTTTACTTTTTCTCTTTTCACTTCCCTGCCTCTAATTTCCCTCCTCTATTCACTCTATCTCTATACTCACCCTTCCTACTACCATTCTTCTCTCTTCCTCATTCTTGCGCACACTTGCCTGACCCATACTTTCCCTAAATTCCCTTTTAAAACTTTTTCTCACTTTCTCTACTTCCAATTTCATCACTTTTCACCACTTCCATTACATCCCCTACCCCTCACTTTCTCTGATTATTTTTCCTCTTGCATCCTCACTCACTTCAGTTTCAACCTCCCTTTTATTTTATTTTACATTTCGTTCTTCTTTTTTATTAGTACTTTACGAATCGGATGGTACTCAGTTGAAGTTTATGAGTTCTTTGTTCTGCTTGAGAAATTGTTTCTTTCTTTTCAGAAACAAAGATTAGAACATATTTCTGTACTCTCTTGATCTATTTAAAGATTTAGTAACAGAATAATAAAGCTAGTTAATAGTGTGAGAAATATATCAAAAGATTAAGAGGCATGAAGTGGAAGCTAAGCTTCAAATCAGATATAAAAATGATACCAAATATATTCACATACCCTCCTTGTTTCACATACTTCCCCCCTCTGATAATTCACCTGCTCTAACTTACCCTTATATCCCACCACTTACTATCCATGTCACTTTTCCTCTTGTCTTCTCTTCCTTTCACCCTAACTACCTACCCTAAATTCCGTACCCCCACCAAACTTTCCTTCCTATTCCCGTCTTTTCCTACTCACCCTTAATTCCCTTCCCATCACTTTTTCTCACTTCCTCACCGCAAGAAAAAGTACGACGGACGAGCGCACAGTGGGGAAAAAATTACTCTCTTGGTTACTGCCGACAAGCCTTAACCGATTTGGACGTAAAAGTGCTCGTTAATAATAGTAAAAATTTTTAAATCGCTTAATCGCCTACGTTACATAGAGTGATACTTTTTAGAATGTTTCTATATATACACATATTGCAAGAAATTTTGATAAAAAAAAGGTTATAAAAAAGAAAATTTTTTCCTTAGATGGTTCTTGTTGTTATTATAAACAAATTTAAGCAAAAATCAGTCTTTGTACTTCCCGCACATTATGAACAGACATTTTGAAATTTAAGGTCAAAGCTTCGAAAACTGTAATTTGATTATTGTGAATCCTCTTTTGTTAAAGCTCTTTCGGCTTTAATGAACACATTCTTACCACGCATCTGGTACTTCGCACTTGATTTTGTCAAAAATGCTAACTTTTCTACATTGTTTTCGACACTATTATATTACACGTGTATCACATTTATTTTTGTACCTCGGCCTGGGATAACTTATTCAGATATTGCAAAATGAAGTACAAATTTTATTTATTATGATTGCTTTAATATTTGTTTCTTATTTTGCATTGAATGTTATCCTTAGCTACCCAAAAAAATGTATCAAATCAATAGTTTTATATTATTACAATTCATAATACGCATTAGTATTGAAACATACGTATTTTCATTGTCTTATTTTCATTATTAAAAAAAGTGCGCATCCTATAAAAAAACAATTTTGTCAATAAACATTTTATTACGCTTTTGTCGTATTAAAAAGTTTGATTTGTTTACTCTTAATTTTATTTTTTATGATTTAAACTGAAAATGCGCACTCTGACGTAAAGTGGTTTTAAGCAAATTTGTACATATAATTTAGGCGAAAAATTTTGTTAAATAAAATGTTATTGTAGCTTGTGTCGTTTTTTCAAAATGGAAATTATTTTATTTTCAGTATACTTTCCTAATGGGAGGTAATAACTAATTTTTTGCTCTTCTTTTGGATAGGCGTCTTTCGTCTATTTATTTTTTTATAGCTTGTTTCATTTGTCAAAAAATTTCATTTTTTTGTCTTTCATTTCATTTTTTACAAATAAAACAAAAACTACGCGTTCAATAAAAAGTGATAATGAAAAGTAGCTCTTTTTTCAGTGAACAACTGTTGTCTAATTATTTTTTTTTGTAGCTTGTATCGTTTGTCTGAAAACTTAATTTTTAAATCTTTGTGTCGTTTTTTACGAATGAAACAGAAACTACATGTCCTATCAAAAAGTGATAAATAACAAATTTAGAGATCCTTTTTAGTTGTACAATTTTTATCAGTTTATCTTTTTTTGTATATTGCACACTTTGACCGCAAAATGGAATTTTTGATTTTTTATCATTATTTATGCGATCAAAATTTCAATATTAGATTCTTTAAGAAAATTTAAAAAGTTATTATAATGATGTTGTAGAGCTTTTATAGCGCAACGTTTTTCTTTACTTGACTGTTTTTCAGCTCTGTGTTGTTTAGCTTAAAATTGTCATTTTCGTTTGCTCTTTTGGATATTGAAAACGCTATAACTCTGACAATTTTCCTTTCATTTAAGAAGGTTATCAAAACAAATTGTTATAGTTAAGTTTAAAGTACGATAACAAAGAATCTGTAAATTATTTCATTCTAGAAAACGTAGGCGATTGCAACTATTTCCGTATTTTTTACGCAATTCGCCAATTTTTTTATCATACGTGTTTTTCTATTCAAAAATTAAAAATGTAAATGAAAAATCGACCTCGAAGACTTTAAGGGAAACTTAAGCAGTTCTTTTTTCAATGTTTTTACGTCCAAATCAGTCAAGCAATATCGGCTGTATATTATTTTAAACTAAGAAAGTAATTTTTTTTATGATGGTATGAACACGTGACCAAAACTATGAGGGTTTCTACCTGGTGCTAGGAAAGCTTAAATATGTCAATCGAGAAAAATTATTATTCTTAATTTCGTTATCGATTTCTGTTTTTATTAGTAAAATTTGTTTGCTGTTGAAAAATTGTAGTGGGAGCTGTATGAAAATACATAGCTGTAAGGCGCATTATTAAACGTGTTTACCCAAAAATTCGAAAATGTAAATAAAAAATCGACCTCGAAGACTTTAAGGGAAACCTGAGCAGTTTTTTTTCAAAGATTTACGTCTAAATCAGTCAAGCAATATCGGCTGTATATTATTTTATACATAGAAATTATTTTTTTTCATCATGGTATGAACACCTGACCGAAACTATAAGGGTTTCTACCCGTTGCTAGGAAAGCTTAAATATATCAATCGAGAAAAATTATTATTTTTAATTTCATTATCGATTTCTGTTTTCATAAGTAAAATTTTTTTTTTTGGTCAAATTGTTGTGCCAGCTGTATAAAAATACATATCTGTAAAGCGCATTATTAAACGTATTTTTTTGAACTAGTAAGCAAAAACATGTTTTAAAAGCGTTTTTTAAAAATTTTAATCAATAAAAATTTACCATTTCTGCTAGCGTAGATCGTTGGCATATAATGAGGCCTACGATAAATATTTGCAATGCAAAATATAATATTGGACAGACACTTCAGACCTCTAGTCTAACAAATTTCTTATTTTGTATTTTGTCATTGCGCTTTAAGTAAGAAAAAGGTTTCCAAAAATACTGAATGAAACTTTTCGAACACTGTAGTAATTAAAGCTAACTTTAAAGTAAAAAATCTGACCGCCGTGCGAGCGCATTCTCAATCGGTCTTTGTATTTTCCACACATTTGTACACAGACCTTTGAAAATTAAAGGTCAAAGCATCGTCAACTGTCTTTCAGTTACTGTGAATTCTCTGTTGTTAAAGCTCCTTCGGCTCTAACGAACACATTCTTATCACGTATCTCGTGCTTTACGCTTGATTTTGCCCAAAGTGCGAACTTTTCTGCATTGAATTTATCTTTATTATAGCGAATGTATATTATATTTATTTATGTACCTCAGTCTGCGACTGCTTATTCCAATATTGCACAATAAAGTACAAATTTTATTTATCATGATTACTTAAGTATTTGTTTCTTATTTTGCATTAAATTTTATTTTTAGCTACAATAAATAATTTATTATTGCAATAAATTTTTATAATTACAGTTGATAATATACATTGGTATTGAAACATATGTATTTTCATTGTCTCGTTTTTATAATTTAAAAAAGTGCGCATCCTATAAGAAAAAAGCAAATTTGTAGATTTAGTTAAAACGAAAATTTGTAATAAATAAAATGTTATTGTAGCTTGTGTTCTCTTTTCAAAAACTCAATTTGTTTATTTTTAATATATTATGAATAATAAGAGCTTATGACGAATTTGTACACCTTTTTTGGTTAAACAACTTTTGCTTTTATAATTTTAATTCATCTTTTCTGCCCTTCTTCTAATAATTTAATTTAATTATTTTTAATCTTTTTTTTCAATCAAAAGAGAATCTACTAGTCCTATCTAAAAAATGTTAAAAACAAATTATGTAAACCTTTTTGCGTGAAAAACTTTTGTCAATTATTTTATTTCGTACCTGATGTATCTTTTTTTAAACAATTGAATCTTTTTATTTTTAATGTAGTTCTTAAGAATAAAACAAAAACTATGCTGCCTATCAAAAAATTACTAATGACAAATTTAAAGCTCTTTTTTGGACGAGTAACCTTCGTTTATTTTTTTTATGGCTTGCTTTCGGAAAACAACTTTTGCCTAATTATTTTTTTCGTAGCTTGTGTTGTTTGTCCGGAAATTAATTTTTTTTGTTTTTAATGTGGTTTTTTACAAATAAAAAAAACAACACGTCCTATCAGAAAATAATTTCTGAAAATTTGCAGCTCACTTTTAGGTTAACAACTTTTGTCTTATCACTTTTTTTGTAGCTTGTGTCGTTTGTCTAAAAAAATGTTTCTTTTTTTACATTCTCGTCAATGAGAAGATATGGGTTTTATGTGAAGAA
>JAUELO010000179.1:44032305-44042543 GCA_032357855.1 Amphibolips quercusostensackenii | reverse complement strand
TTTCTAACAGTCCCTCTCTCCACACCTCTTCCTCTTCCCAAATATTTCAACGTAATCCTCTCTGAATTATATCCGCCCATCCTCCAGTCCATCTCTTTATGCCACCCCCTCTCCATAAATATTTCAACGCTGTAACCCCGAGTTCTCCTCTATTACACACCCTTCGCTATTATACATCACCCATCTCTAATTTTTGTATATCATGCAAATATCTCTCATATATGTATCAGAGTGGTCCAAAATGGTGCCTTTTAAATAAATGCAAACGATCCCCCCAAATCGTTTTGAAATCAAAAACAATAAATTCTCTAATTTTGTTTTAATTTTGATTTTTAATGGTGCCTGTTGGGACTTCAAATTTGCATGGGAAAAAGTTACTTTTTGTTATTTTTTGAATAATTGTTCAGGGCTAGGAAAAAGTTGACATTAAAGTTATAAGACTTGTGAAGAACTTTCTAACGAAGAATTTGACGTACTATAGATGTAGATTTGACGCCCCTTACCAACCCCACACGGTGCCCTGAAAGCTAACCTTAAATAAAAAAATGTACATTCTTGAGGAAATTGACTCTTTGAAGCAGTTTGTTCTCCTTTTTTTCGGAAATCATTACTATAGGTCTATTGAAATGTTTACAAATGTTTTTCAGTTAATTTTTATTTATTTAAATAAATTATTTTTGTTTAAATAATTGGTTTTTCTCTAAAATTCATCTAAAATCTGTTTCTTGAGATCGGAATAGCAGTTTATTATTCCAAAATGACTTTATTTATTTCCAAATTTCTTCATATTGTTTAAACAATTAATTCATAATAATTTTCAACTTTATTTTAATATTATGGTAGAAAAGGCAGCTTTTCTTGTAATAAGCCTATTGATTCTAATTTCAAGGCATCTTGTCTACATTATCTAATGAATCCTCAATTTTTAAACCAATTTCAATTTGTTTAAACAATTTTTTTGTTTAATTCGCCTAAAATTCTGTAAAAAAACATCGGATTGGCCAACTGTAATTTTTAAGTGACATTTTTCATATTCTCAAATAATTTTCATTGATTAAATAATACGATTATTATTCATTTCCAACATTCTATCATTTGTTCAAGCAAATTGAATTGTTTAAAATTTTTTTTTAGTAAATTCAGAAGTTAAATATTTATAAATATATATATATATAAATTAATAATAATGTACCAAAATCTTCTCTCTTTATTCCTCTAATCGGCGGAATACAGTTACTTCATATTTGGGATTTTCTTCTTATTTTAGAAAGAATTTTATTTTTCATAAAATTCTATCTAACAATAGCTCATCTTATTCATTACAAATTTCTTTACAATAATTGTATTCATTGCGTTTTTATTGAATGGTATTTTTGAAATCGTTCCATGGATATAATTCACATAAAAAAGTGTGAAATAGAATTGCAAAGAATATTTTAGAGAATAAAATGAATACAAATATTTAAATAACTATATTTAGCTGAGCAATTGTAACCTTAATTATGGGGCATTATTTTCGAATTTGAACCATTTCTTGCCTTAAAAGAAAACTGAACTTTTTTGACAGAAACCTTGAAATAAGTTTTTTTAACACTGACATAAAACAAAAAATGGTTGAAATTTAATTTTAAATTCGACTACTAAACGCTTATTTTCATAAATAAACAAATGCTGGCACACTTTTCAACTTTTATACTCTTGAAGGAAAAAAACTCACTTTTTTTCTGAGCAAACAAATAGTTTTCAAATTCGAAAAAGAGTGAAAATTATTTTTGATCCTTATTTTTTAAATAGCACTATTCATTTTCTCAAAAACTTTTTCTGATGATGTCTTACATGGGTTACATTTTTTGTTAAGAATCTATATTTTAGTGTTGAAAATCCAAGTCCTTGGTTGACAGTTGAACTAATTTATTAAAATAATAATTTTTTTAAATAAATACTTATCTATTCCATTTTCTAATAGAAATTAATTTTGTTAGTTAAAAAATTCAACTATTCAGTTTAAAATGTATGTAGTATGTTAAAAATCCACCTAGTTGCTTACACATTTATATATTCTGCTTAAAAAAATGTTGTGTGAAAAAATAATTTTTTAATTTGAAAATTAAGGCATTATAATACAAAATTAATTTTTTTGTTAAGACTTAATATTTAGGGCTTCAAAACTCAACTCTTTTGTATAAACAATTCATCTTTCTCTTTCGAAAATTCAACACCTTGATAGTAAATTTAACTGTTTTGTAAAAGATTAGTTTTCTTTATTTAATATTATTTTTTTTAGTAAAAGCGATTCCATTTTTGGTTTAAAATTGTTCTTATTAGGTAAAAAATTCAAATATCTGGTTAAAAATGTATGTAATTTGTTGAAAAAATCTTATTTTTTGGTACAAGATTGAGCTTCTTGGTTAAAACTTCAACTATTTGGTTAGCAAATTATGTATTTTGTTTCGAATTAGTTACTTTGGCATTATATATCGTCTTTTTGGCTTAAAAATAATCCTATTTGGCTCCAAATGTTTGCAGGTTGTTAAAGATTCAACTATTTAGTTAAGCATTTATGTATTCAGTTAAAAAAATTCTTTTTTAGGTTGTAAGCAAATTTTTTTCAACGAAAAATGTGAGTATTTAATCAAAAATTCACTTTTTCATTAAGAATTAATATTTTGAGCTTCAAAACTGAACTCTTTTGCATAGACGATTTGTCTTTCTGCCTTAAAAATTCAACAGTTTGGAAGAAAATTCAACTGTTTTGTAGAAGATTAGTTTCCTTTATTGAAAATTAATTTTTTTTAAAAAGAATTCACCCATTTTATTCATGGTTAAGAACTGATCTTTATAGTTTAAATTTCCACTTGTTAGTTAAAGATTAAAGAAACTTGTTGAAAATTTGTCTTTTTTGGTAGGGAACCAATCATCTAGGTTAAAAATTACACTATTTGCTTAGGAATTTTTTGTGTTTTGTTGAAAATTCCTTTTTTTTGTAAAAAATAAGCTTTTCGGTTAAAAAGTAAACTATTTGGTTAAAAATGTATGTATTTTATTGCGAATTGGTCTTTTTATCATTAAATCAATCTTCTTTCTTCTAAACTTATTTTTATGGTTAAACATGTATTCATTTAATTACAAATTGATCTTCTTTGTAGAAAGCTCTTCTTTCTAGCTCAATAATTAAACTGTTTGATTTAAAATTTATGAACTTTGTTGAGAATCAATTTTTTATGCTTAAAAATTGATCCTTTTGTTTTAAAATTCATCTTCATTAATTAAAAATTAAATTATTTATTTAAATATCTAATTTTTTTTTATAAGCTTGTCTTCTGACCTTGGAAATTCTACATTTCTGTGGAAATTTTTTTTTATTTGACTGAAAAATCTTCCTTTGCTTAGCATTGAAGTATTTTGCTACAAATTCTTCTTTTTTTGTTCAATTCACCTGCTTTTGATTTAGAGTGAAAATATTTTCTTGGTTAGAATATCAACTAAATCATATTTTATTCTGAGCTCGTCTTCTTCGGCTGAAAATAAGCAACTATTTATTGGAAAGTTGAACTTCTTTATTAAGTCCTAAGAATCAGTAAGATTTGAATAGACCCCCCTCCTAAAAAAATTATCTTGCGTTATTTTTTTGATGACCTCTAAGTAAATTCATGAAAAAAATTCATCCGGCAAAAAATACTTTAGATGGGGATTTGGAAGGGTGAGGTGGGTCTAAAATTATGGATCGTAACAAAGGGCCCTCATAGGATCAAAAATTGCACATGAACAAAATTTCAAAGAGTTTCGCTTGGCCATAATGCAGATCCCAAAAGTAAGGTCTGATAATTGGGGTTTTCAAATTAGTCAAGGGAATTAAAAAACTTTAGGTATCTTAAATACAAATTTTTCAATTTTAAATTAAGTTTATTAAATCTACAAGAGGGGGGGCTGCCCCGATTGCCCCTCTCTGGATCCGCCCTTGGAGCGAGAGCAGTAGGAATTTTTCACCTTTAATTTTAATAGTTAGTAAACCTAACTCTAAGCAAAAAACATGAATAAATTATCGGAGAAGTCTTACTTCCGGGATTATAAACAAGTAAGTGACGTCCCGAGTTATCTTGGCTGCAGAACTTGGCTGCGTTGTGCCATTTACGTAACTTCCTGAGAGTACATCGTCATTCTTTACGAATCAAGAGTCGCGGCCGGAGTTCGTCTCGCGTAACGTCGTCTTTGTATTTTGCTCTGGATATTGTCGTGGCGACGACGTACTTCGTTAGTTCCTCTAAGAGTTCGCGGGGAAGCGAGCAGAGTAGCCCAGCCTGTGTACAGCTAAATTTCTTGAATGGCTCGTGCTGTTTCCTTTTCCGAGTCGTCGGCCCTCTCACACCCCTATACGTATTTTCCGAAATTTTTTTCCTTTTAGCGACTTGGACCCTGCCCAAACTTAGTCTTCGGTGTCGGCCTAACTTCCTTCTCGAGGAAACGAATGAGCCCCAATCTCTCCTCCCCCTCTCGCAGCAGCTCTTTCTTTCTCAGCAACTTGGAGCTTCCGCCCTTCCCGTTTTTCCCTAAGCCGGTTTGCCACCCCTTCGTCCAAAAGACGAAGTTACTTATAAGTTATGTTTTCGAGTGAACTTCGCTGGCACTGCGGAATTTCAAAACTTTGATATTCAATAACTCCTACCTCGGATCTCCAGAAGAAGATTCTTCATTTTTCGCTCTTTCAACGGGAAAAGACCACGTCCGTCTCCGACTGGGCGCACTCACTCTTTCCCTTACTCCAGTTTTTTTTCTTTCTTCCAGCAAGGAACCACTCTCCGGATGTAGGATCAGGATATCCAATCCGCGCGGGTTTCTTTTCCCTGTTTTCTCGGCACGAACCCGCTCAAGAGCAAGTAGAAATGAAATTTACCCTCGCGAGATTCCATTCGAAAGGAGAGCTGCGACCACTATTGTACAAATGGTCCAATGCCACAATAGTTCGTCAAGAAGCGCAACCGGGACCGTGTTGCCGTAAACCTATTGATGGACTCTTCTTCTTCTTTTTCTTCGACTCGGGAAAAACTCTCGCGAAATCGTGTTATATTAGTGATGTAAAACTTGCTCAGAATTTCAAGCGTTGAACTTTGAGGCACTTGAGCGGGGATATTTATGATTTCTCGTAAAGGTGATATTATAGGTACCACTTGGGTATGGGCTCGTTCACTTACTTAGGCAAAGTACTCTCCAGAAGATCTTCATTTCACAAGTGTTTTCATCATCTTGTGCTATGCATAAATTATTCTCAAAGTTCCAAGTTACGAGATTTCTGCATTTAATTATATCTATTGCTCTTTCTTTGACACATATTTTTCTAAGCAATTTTATTATGGATGTAAAAGTTCTTCAGCACAACTTTTTCAAACATTCCTAAGAATTTGATCAATTTTACAAATAATTTTGACCACGACCAATTTTTTCTGAAAAACGTATTGCTGCCTTTTCGAGAATGCATTTAAATTGATTTTATTTTATTTTTTCTGCATTTATAAAGCGTTCTTTAGTATGAGGTTACGTCAATAAGTGTAACGGGGTAGTTCAAATTTATATCTATACATTTTTTCTTTTTTTGTATACGATTCCCCCAATCTTTTCATTTCTTAAAAAAAAATTTTCTTTAAGTATGAGCCTTATCAGTCAATATTAACCCGTGTTTTTGAGCCCCTAGAAGTAATATGGTGTCGATCATTTTGGGATGAATTATTTTACTTCTTAACATTTTTTTCGTACCTCATATAGTTTTGCTGGAATATGGAATTTTTTTTTTTAAAGCATTTTCGATGGATTATATCAGAACCTTTGGTCAATAATAGCTAATTAGAGAACATGATTTTTCTTTTTCGGCCCTGAAGGATTATTTCAAAGCAAAATCCAGTCTCATAATTCTTTCAGAAGTTGTTGACCACCGACAGACAGACACCTTTATAAAAACACTTTTTTCACTCAAAAGGTCGTGAAACGTGAAGATTTAATAGAAATAAGCGATGTCAAATTATGCATGAAACTAGTACCTTTTCATTGGGATGAGAATGTGAAAAATACCTGTTCATTTTATTGAAAACACCACAAATCTGGTGAAGTTAGAGCACACAAATTCAAAAAAGAAAATATGGACCACTTCAGTACCTTTCTATATAATTGCAAAATATATTAAGTTAGTAATTCTAAATTTTTGAAACAGGATTCTTTGCACATTTGTTCACAAATCTTGCCAAATTTATAAAATTTGAAGTTCTTATATCAACAAAAACTAAGTTCTTTGCCGACTTATTTAGAAATTCTAAGTTTATTGATTATTTAAAAAGTAAATTTCAAAAATACCAAATGCACCAAGTTTACAATTATGAAGTTTGAATACTAGATTCTTAAGAAAACGATTTTCAAAATTTCTAAAGTTACCAAATTCAAATTCTAAAATTCAAAAACTGAGCTGATTGCAAATTTCTTTTATAATTCCAAATAAACCAAATTGGAAATTTTGCAATTTTCAAACTTGTGAGAGTACACATTTATTTGTAAATTAAAAATGTTTAAAATTTCTAAGCTGTAAGCCTCGAAATTACTAAATTTACCAAATTAAAAATTTTCATTTTTCAAAACTGGGTTATTTGCAAACTTATTTATATATTCTAAGTTTATCTAGCCGCCAGGCTTTGAATTTCGTGATGACCAAATTTAACAAGTTTGAAACTGTAAAGCTTAAAAATACCTATATAATTTTATTGTGATACAAAAATATAATTACAACAAAAAATTCTTATAAGCATCAAAATTTTTTTTCACAATTTATGAAAATAACACATCACTTATTGCTAAACATACCAAATTTGAGATTCTGAAATTTCAAAAATAATTTTTCTACTACTTCATTTATGGATTTTGTGTTTAACTGTATCAAAAAAATAATAAATTTAAAAATTACCAAAGTATCACATTTGCAATTCTAAGATTTAAAAACTGCTGAGAGTATATATAATCTCCAAAAAAAAAATTAAAAATTATTTAATGTACCTAATTTCACATTATAAAATTTCAAAACTAGTGTGTTTTCATATTAATTTTAAAATTATAAATTTATCACGTTGAGAAACTATAAATTTTGAAATTATTAAATTCACAAAATTTAAAATTCTAAACTTTGAAAACTGTGTTTCTAGCAACGTTATTTTAAAAGTTGCGAAATCAATCAAAATTGCAGTTTTAAAATTCAAAAAGTGGGGTTCTCACCAAATAATTTTAAAATTTTAAATTTATCAGGTTGCCAAACTATAAATTTCAAAATTACAAAACTTACCAAATTTACCGTATTCACCAAATTTGAAAATCTTAAAATTTTGAACTAGATTTTTTGCAAATTAATTTTAACTTCTATGTCTATTTCGCCGTACAAAAAACAATTATTGTCAAATTTGCGAAATGCACTAAATTTGAAGTTTTTAAATTTTAATACTAAATTTTTTGCAGCTTCATTTCCAAAATGGTAAAATTTATAATTCAGTTATAAATTTATCAATTCGACAAACTGTAAATCAATAAATTAACAAACGTACCAAATTCGCATTTCTGAAATTTAAAAACTGGATTCTTTGCAAATTTATTTATATGTTCTTAATTAATAAAGTCAAAAAAATGTCAGAAGTGCCAAATTTAGTGCATTTCCAGTTCTGAGTTTTTAAAAAAAATAGTGAGTTCTCACATTTATTTGAAATTTATAAAATTATTAAGTCGCCAAACTATAAGTTTCGTAATTACTCAATTTACCAAACTTGAATTTCTAAAGTTTTATAACTTGATTCTTTACTTTATTTCCAAAATTTTAAATTTGCGAATCTGAAATGTAAAAATGGAATTTTTTGCTGAGTTATTAAAATATTCTAATTTTATGTAGTCGCAAAAAATTTAAGAGAAAATTCAATTATAAACGTGTCAAGTTTGAAATTATAAAGTTACTAAACTGGATTTTTTGCAAATTTATTAAAAAAATGAAAAGTTTTACAAAATTTTGAAGTATAAAGTTTAAAAACTAGGTCATTTTAAGTTTATTTATAAATTCAATGTTTATCTAGACGCAAAAAAAAATTAATTTTAAGTTTTCCAAACGTATTAAGTTTAAGATATTAGAGTTTGAATATAAATTTATTTACAACCTTATTTTCAAAATTGTCACATTCATGATCAAATTCTAAATTTATCAACTTGCCAAACTATAAATAGATAAATTGCCGGATTTACCAAATTTTTAATTCTAAAATTTAAAACCTGGGGTTCTCTGCAAATTTATTCATATTTTCTTATTGTATTTATTAGCCAAAAAAAATTCAAAAGTGCTTAATTTAGTACATTCGCAATTCTAAAAATTGAAGAAAATGGTGAGTTCTTACATTTATTTATAAATTATATGTCTCTAAAGTCGCTAAACTACAAATTTCGAAATTACTAAAGTTACCAAAGTTAAGTTGCTCTGGTTTAAAAACTGGCCTTTTTGCAAATTTATTTCCGGAATTTTCAAATTTGAAGTTGTAAAATGTAAAAGCTGGACTCTTTGCAAATTTATTTATATATCCTAATTTTATCTAGTAGCTAAAAAATAATTTTTTAAATGGTAAATCTACCAGGTTAAAAATTTTTAAGTTTCCAGACCAAATTATTTGCAAATTTATTTAAAAACTTACCAAATTTACCAAACTTGGAATTCTAAAACTTAAAAACTGGTAAGCTTTCACATTTATGTATAAATTATAAACTTATGAAGTCGCCAAACTTTAAATTTTAAAATTTAATATGTTAACAAATAATGAAAATCACACATCACTTTCATTGCGGATCTCCCTGCTTAAGTCTCAAAATTTAAAATGCATTTATAGTTGTACATTTGATATACTTTACCTTTTGATAACAGTTCAGACACAACAAACAGCTCTAGTTGCGAGTGAGCTGTCGTCACAAATGCGCACATACTCAATTAAAATTATATTTAATAAAAATTTTAAAGTTTAAATGGCACTATATACCTAAATTGATTAAAAAATAATTGTAAAAATGGCTTTGATACTATCATTGTCGATTTTTATTATCGCTTTTACCATCAACAGCGAGAAAAGTAATGGTGCACGAATGTTGGGTATATTTCCGCTAAGCGGAAAAAATCATTTTATTATGTACGAGCAACTGATGAAAACTTTGTCCCTAAAAGCACATCAAGTGGATGTGATTAGGCACTTCCCTTCAAAGAATCCTTTTTCCAATTATAAGGATTTTAGTTTGGAAGGCACGCTACCACAAATTATGAGCAATGTTTCTTTTGCTGAAATGCAAGCTTTTGCGTCCAGTAATTTAACACATTTTATGGAAATTTTTTGAGATAAAATATGTAAATTGTTCAAACATCCAGCGCTAAACAACATCATCAAAAATCCACCAAAGGATCCTTCATGAAATCTCGTCATCGTACAGGTAATTGTATTCTAATCATTAAAATAAAAAATTATTATTTATAAATTAATTTCCAAAAACTTAGTTTTTCTCATTTTTCATCTAAACTTGCAACCGTATTAAAAAAAATGTATGCGCAAGATTTTTAGGTCTAAAAAAATGACACATTTGCTGTTGCTTTTCTTTTTTTTTTGCATAACCAAGCGTTTTAGAGAAAAATTATAAAGAATGTAGAATTTTTAGGCAATCAAATTAAAATTTTATCTATTTTTTTAGTTTCTTCCTAATTTTTCTTCAAAACAAGGTTTAGGATTTCCAGATCTACAGTTTTTGTGGATATATTCTTCTTCATCTAGTTTTTCAACAGTTTAGATGAAATATGAAAAAATACTGATGTTTTATCTTTATGACAATTGCGCTTGAATTTAATGTTGACCAAACAAAAATGTTTGCAGTGAAGTGCTTCATATTCCATAAGGCAAATTTTATATAAGGTAGCATCTAGATCTAAAAAAAATAGTTATGAAGGTCTAATAATTAGTTTTTATAATTTTCATCAAAATTTCCAATGATATTAAAAAAAAATTGCGTACAAAAGTTGTCGATCTATAAAAATTGCACGTTTTTTGTTGTTTGACTTTTTTCGTATAACAAACGTTGTCGTTGTCGTTGTCGCTGTCGTTGTCGTTGTCGTTGTCGTTGTCGTTGTCTTTGTCGTTGTCGTTGTCGTTGTCGTTGTCGTTGTCGTTGTCGTTGTCGTTGTCGTTGTCGTTGTCGTTGTCGTTGTC
>JAUELO010000179.1:43990358-44005046 GCA_032357855.1 Amphibolips quercusostensackenii | reverse complement strand
AATGTATGTATGTATATTGTTAAGTTGTCTAAAAATTGAACAATTTTTTTAAAAATTCATGACTATGGTTGAAGAGTCTATTATTTTTTATAGAAAATTGACGAATCTGACTGGAAATACATATTTTCGAGTAAAAAATACAACTGTTATGTAAAAAATTCACCTTTTTGGCTTAAAAAAACAAAGATTTTGTTAAAACGTGTCTCGCCTCGACATTCACAGTATAGTATTTTCTATAAGTTTTGCTTCTCGTCCTAAATTTTGTAAACGACTGCTCCATACTCTTTTCCAGTTCCCTCAATTTTTTTGGACGACTAGAAGCAGCTATTTGGTTAACATTTTTTTCTCTCTTGAATAAGAAATCTCGGTTGTTCAAAAATTCATCTAATATTTTGGTAGAAATGTTGTTTTTTCGGTTGAAAGTGCGACAGTTTGGTTGAAAATAAATCTTTTTTGATTGATTATTTAATTATTTTTTTAGAAGTTCGTCTTTCTTGTTTAAATCCAACTGTTGTTGATTTTAAATTAAAATATTTGTTAATTAAAATATTATCTATTAAATTTTTCTTAAAGAACTCATCTTTTTTGAAATTGTGTTTAAAAATTTAGCTATTTTGTTAAAAATTTATTTTTTTGTTGTTTAAAAATTCATTCATTTGATAGAAAATTGAATTATTTTATTTTTGGTGAATAATTAAGTGTTTTTGATGAAAATGTAACTGTTTGGTTTTAAATCCATGTATTTGTTGTAGATTTGTGTTCTTTGGTAGAAAATTATTCTACTAGACTGAAAATTAAACTGCTTAGTTTAGGGTTGAAGTTTTTTTTAATTAATTTTTTATGGAATATTTATCATTTTAGTTGAAAATTCAATCTATTTGCTTACAATTCATCTTTTTGGTCGAAAATTTAACTGCGTTTCTGAACTTTTGTCTTTTTAGGTTGAAATTCAACAATTTGGTTAAAAAGTCAACTATTTTGTTGAAAATTTTTCCAATTTGCTTAAAAATTCAACTATTTAATAGTAAATCTAACTGTCTGATTAAATTTTTTTTTTAATTTTAACTACGTGGTAGTATTTATTTGTGTAGTTCACGTTTAAACGTGAACTATTTTTTTAAATATTCAATTTTTTAGTTAAGAATATTCATCTTTTTCAGTAAAAAATAAATGTTTTTTTTGTTCAAAATTCAACTATTTTAGTTGAGAATGGAATATATTTCTACTTGAAACTTTAAGCGTTTTATATTAAATTCAATATGGTACAAATACAATAATTTTTTGTTGAAAGAACTTATTATACTTTTATTTCTCTATTATCGGGAATAATTTCCAATTCATCCCTGTTTTAATAGTATTTTGGATGATGGGAAAAGTTTCCACTATTCATACAATTTGTTTGCCCATTTCACTTAGCCATGTCCATTTTACTTGACCACTTTATAACACCAAACTTTCGGACATGTTTCTATTTCAAGGTTTTTTTTTCAAGTTACTCCAATATATTAAAAATGAAATTCAGAACATCTAGAAAATAAGGTGAAAGAAGGGGAACTGGTGTCTACCGAATGACAGTAGAAGAAATTGATTTAAAAAATGTATATGAAACTTAAAACGGGAGTTTGGCATAATGCTATGGGGTTCAAGTAGAAAGAGAGATGAGTTACGAAATATATCATATTTCTCGTCTTCGAAGTTCCTATGTTCATTCGTCGAGCAGCTTTTTGCCGAGTTCGTGAAAACGCTTCAGTGCCATTGCCTCCATTTTTTTCAATGTCTTCATTCGTCTGGAATATGATACGTCTGACTGCACCCGACTTGTTCTACTGGGAAGCAAAACAACCCAAACGACAAGAAAACCGCATTTATCTGCCCTCCATTGCCATAGTCAAAGTGGTAGTCCTTATTATTATAAGCAATGCATAATATAATTTTTTACTTTTTCTATGTCAAGCTGCGTGAATATAAATTACCTTTTTCAAAAATCGTTGCTTCGCATGCTAAAAACAATTATGTTGCGTCAAATGCAGTACACCCTTTTACAAAGAAATCTAGTTAGATCTAATGAGGTTCTAGCCAGTGGAGTCCTCAGACTGACACCCCAATTGATACTATTTTACACATTTTAACAGCAAAACGACTTTTGTCACTGTTCTGAAAAAATTCCACTAGTGCCACTATTTCCCTACAATTAGTCGCTAATGTAACTTTTTCGTCACTTTGGTTTTAAAAATGTTTGTAATGTGCGGGGAAATATTTTCCACAGTTAATATACAAAAATATATTGAAATTGCTTCGAAATTCATATACTCTTAATTACCAATAATTTATTTTAGATTGGGCATTTTTCATTTTTTTCCACTTTTTTAAAGAAAAATCTTGTAAAATTGCACTATTACAATTTGAAATACGTCAATATTCTTCAGGTCGAAAACGTTTTAAATTGAACAATTTAAAATTCGATTGCTCAAAACTAAACTATTTTAAATTTCAAACTTTAATACATGAGAAATTTTAAGTTTGAAGTATTTAGAATTGAATACTTTAAAATGTAAATCACAAAAATATTTGCACAAAATATTTAATAACTTTAAATTGTAACATGCGAATATACTCGGTATAATTTTAAAATAAAGCCATAATTTTTTATCTCTCTAGAATTGAATATCGTTCAAAAAGTAGATATATCAAATTTAAAAAAAATTTAATCAGTAACTTGATATAATTACATTTAAAAGCACAACCCATCAAATTTGAAGCGTTCAAACTTAGATAATCATTATAAAAAAAAATTTTGAAAATAAACTATTTTAAAAAGTTTAAAATTGAATTATTTTTTGATAAATAAGTTCCGAATAAATTTTTCAATCTGAATTACTCTAAAAAGGAAAAATCTGAATAAAAGCATTTATCTTTGTTTTATAACAGAAATTTTTTATTTAAAAGGCTTCGGTTTTTAAAGTACTTTAAATTAGAAATCCTTCTCAAATAATAAGAATTTTAATACTATTTCGTGAAAAATTCTTTCTTTGGACTGAATAATTTTACAATATAGTGAAAAATATAATAATTTAGTAGCAAATTAAACTATTTAGTTAAAGTTAAAATACCTTGTTAAAAGTTCATTCTTTCAGTTGAAGATTCATCGTTTTAGGTAAAAATTAATTGCTTTTCTAATTCTTTTTACTGGAAATTTAACTATTTTATTTTGTGTTTGAAAGGTTATCTTTTTTTTGTTAAAAATTCAACTTTTTGGTTTAAAATTATCTGTTTTACTTAAGGATTAAAAAATTCTGATGAAAATTCGTATTTTTTGGTTAGGTTCAACTATTATTCATTGAAATTTAAATCTTTTTTGGTTGAAATTTCATCTTTTTTCATCAAAAATTTAACTCTTTGGTTGAAAGTTGAACTACTATAGTAAATTTTCTTTTTTGTGTTAAAGATTTATAATTAAATGGAAAATTCATCTGTCAGGTTATAATGTAACTATTGCATTAAAAAATTAACTGTTCGGTTAAAAATTTGTCCTTTTGGCTTGAAAATTTATTCATTTTTTTGATAATTTGTCTTTATCAGAAGAAAATTACTTTTTCTGGTTAACATTCAATTATTTGGTTAAAAATCAACTTTTTTGTAAAGAATCTGTCTTCTTGGCACGGAAATTATACAGTGCGGTAGAAAATTCAACTATTTAGTAGGAAATTCGTTTGTTTCGTAATAAAAAGGTAAGCTACTTTCTTAGAAAAAAATTCGTTTCTTAAATTGAAAATTGAAGTATTTAATTCTTATTTCAAAAATCTTTTTTCAGTTAAAAAATTTTATTCTTCTAGTTAAAAACTTCTGTAATTTGTTATATATTCGTCCTTTTTTTCGTGAAAAATTAATATTCTTTGTTTAAAATTTAACTTTTAATTTTAAAGTTTATTTATTTTCTTAAAAATTCATATTCTTTAAGAAAAAAATTAATTTCTTAGCAAAAAGGTTATTATTTGCTTGAAAAATCAATTTTTCGATTGAAAATTCATCTTTTTAGCACAAAAATCCAACAATATAGTAAAAAATTAAACTATTCAGTATATTTATTGATTAAGAATTACAATATTTGTCAAAAATCAATCTCCTTGCTTAATAATTTTACTATTTCGTTCGAAATTCGTATTTTTTGGTTAAAAACTAAAATTTTTTCAACTCTAAATTTAACAATTTGGTTCAAAAATTAACTGTTTGGTTGAAATTTCATCTTCTTGGTCTAAAAACACACACAATTTAGTAAAAAATGGAAGTATTTAGTAGAAAATTCAACAGTTTTGTGAAAAATTTGTTTTTTTAATAGAAATTTTTTAATTTAATTTTTAATTTGAAAATTCTATTCTTTAGTTTAAAAACTCAATGTATTCAGTTAAAAATGTATGTGATTTGTTATCAATTAGTTCTTTTTTCGTAAAAAAATAATTATTGTTGATTGAAAATTTATTCTTTTTCTTAAGAATTCGTATTTTCTATGATAAAATCATTTTTCCTTGTTCAAAATTCAATTATTTGTTTAAAAAATCCTCTTTTTGGTTACAAATCCATCTTTGTAGCATGAGAAATCTATACTTCTATTTTGGATTTAAAATGGATCTCTTTTATTTCGAAAATACAATTTTTCTAGAAAATTATTTTAATTTATTATAAACTCGCCTCTTTTGGTACAAAATTAATATTCTTGGATGAAAATTCAACTCTTTATTTGAAAATTTATTTACTTTTTCGAGAATTCATATTTTCTAGAAGAAAATTAATTTTCTTGGTTAAAAATTCAATTATTTCGTTTAAAAATCAACTTTCTGGTTGAAAATTTTCCTTTGAGCCATGACAAATTGATAATTTTATTTTTGGTTTAAAATCGACCTTTTTTATTTTGAAAATTCAATTTCTTCCTAGAAAATTCATGTAATTTATTATAAACTCGTCTTTTTTGGTAAAAAATTAGTATTCTTGGTTAAAAATTCAACTTCTGATTCGAAAATTCATTCATTTTCTTTAAAATTTGTCTTCTTGAGAACAAAATTTATTTTCCTGATTAAAAATTCAATTAATTTGTTAAAAAATTAACTTTTTGGTTGAAAATGCATCTTTGTGGCACGAAAATGTAACAATTCCATTCTTGGTTGTAGACTGACCTTTTTATTTAAAAAATTTAAATATTTCAAGTAGTTTAAAGTTGATCTACTTTGTTAACTCATAAAGGCAGTAATATTTTACCAATCCCACCCCCCGAAAAATTGTCTTACGTTATTTTTGGACGACCCCTATAGAAATTTACGGAAAAAGTTTAGTTGTCAAAAGATTATACGTACGATAAGTGGAGGGGGCGTTTAAAACTATTTTCAATTTTAAAAACTGCTAACTTAGATCAATAAACTACAATCTCTATTAGAATGTTTAAATTAAAAGTCTATATTCGATGCGATATTGTAACCGGAAAGTCAGTGACTCTGTAATCGTTGCTCGATCAAGTCAGTCTTTTGAAGTTTCAACGCTTGAACTTTCGTAACGAACTCGACTTTTGGAAGTCAGTCTATGTGGAAAGGAGTACTCGTGGAAATTTATCACTATTCACGAGTAATGCCTTCGCGGAGTAACATTTGTCAGCGTTGAGTTGAAAGTGATCGAACGACGACCCATCGGACGATCGATCGTTTCCGACTGGCTTTTCGTTGAAGGGAGTCGTAAAGTCTAACCGTTCGCCAGGAACTTAGGCATGGACCATAGTTTCCCTCAATTATTAAAATAATGTCCCTTCTCTTGAAGATGAAGTTTCTCCCTCAACTCGTCTCAATTCATGCGCTGCAGTACGTAGTCGAACTTCCAGGAAGTTCTTATCACGTACATATATAGGCTTAGCCTACTTACACCTCTTTTAATCCAATTAAGTCACAAGCATGACTCGGATATTATAGTGTATAAAATTACACTAGTCTGCGAATTTCAACTTTTGGTTTGCTAATGAGGAGTGACTTGCTGTTTATCGATAAATTTTTGCACGCTGAACACGAATCTGGTCTGAAAAGTTGCTCATCAAGTATAGTTTTTAAGTATAGTTATTTCCGTTTTCGAACCTAATCAACGAAAATTCCATCGCATCTGACTTTAAAGCCTTGTGCGCCTTGTGGATACATCGGCGCACATTGCACCCTATAAAGACAACCCTAAAGTTGAATAGTTAACCTCATCTCAGTTTCTATAGTCTGAAAATAAAACAAATGGGATCGGCTGACATTTAATATATGAATCAACAATAGTAACAGCATTTACTTCACCTTGAATTGGATGATCGACAAAGCATCCCTTTAAAATAAATCTGAAGTCAATTGATTCAACCCATTTCAGTTTGGGAGGAGAGGGAGGAGATAAGATATTTGAAAATTTCCTCGTTGGAAATTCGGATCAAGGCTAATTGTCAGGACAACGCTGAATGACCCATGAATAAATAAACTAACATTGCACCCTTTGGAATTAACCCTCAGGTTTATCGACGTGCTGTATCTCTACACGAATACGCTCAAAGGTGCACAGGGCTTCAAGGTCAGGTGCAAATAAATTTTTGTTAAGTGAAGTTGAAAGAGGAAATGACAAGTTCTCATTTGAGACATTTTAGAAGGTTCTAGGACTCTGGGTTTAGTGTCCGCGGTTATCCATAAATTGCCAAAAATGCCTTCTTTGGGGGTTTTAACCTCAAATTTTCCGAAAACTATAAGTTTTGGAAAACTTTTGAGTCCAGATTCGTGTTCAGCATGCGAAAATCTATCGAAAACTCCTAATTATTTCCATTAGCACAACCCTTGTATGCCAGTTCCATCTGAGAACTATTCGGGGCCAGAATTGAACGTGCTGACTGAAAATGTGGCGCTGTCAAGGTGGTCTATTCTGGCTCTTAGTAGAAGTGATACGTTTTAGTGTAGTCAAACGCTAGCATGGACAAGCAAATCTATCACTAGTTAGTTAGTCTTGTAAAAATCAATTTTAGATGGTAGATGTTCAAATCACTTAAAAGACTATCTAGATAATGAAAAAATAATTATTTATGAAAATATAAATAAGCAATTAATGTTTATTTTTCAGTTTCTACACTTTTGAACACCCTGGCTCTTTCTGGAAATGTGAAAAAAATTTTGGATTCAGCGCTTAGGGGTCGCACTTAAATTCAGTAACGGGTTATAGGCCCTCTCAAAGACCCCCACACCTCTTTCCCTGTAATGAACCATAAATGGTTTCCAGAAATAAAAAGATATGAGACTTGAAATTGATAAAAAAATGTTTTTCTTTGATAATAGATACTTTTCAGGGTGAAAACTTTTATAGAAGAAAAAAAACAATATTTCTGATACAAATTGAAAATTTTTAAATTTCTCTGTTTATTTTAAACAAACTTAAAAAAAAGCGTAACAGTTGACATTTCAACAAAAACAGATAACATTTTTTTAAATTAATTTAAAGACAAAGAAGACGAACTTTCAACAAATAAAAATTTTTTAGTTATTTAAAATAAGGAAATTTACCTAAATTGTTGAACTTTTAAGCTAAAGTACGAATTTTTAGCACAAAAATAGAATTTTCAACCAAAGAGATAAGCCTATATCAAAAAAAAATTTTAACTAAGTAGTTCAACTTTTTCCCATGCAGTACAATTTTTAATTAAAAAATTGTCAAACTTTCAATCAAAGAGATAAATTTGTAACTGAAAATACCAATTTTTAACAAAAAAATGATTTTTTAACAAAGTGGTTCAAACCAAAATAGCCAAAAATAATAGTAGAATCTTCAAGCAAAGAAGATTCATTTTCAAATAAACAGTTGCATTTTTTCAAGGAAGATAAAATTCCAAGTAAAACCGATACATTTTTTAAGTTAAAAAGGCAAATTTTCTGAAAAAATGTTAAAATTTTCATCCAAAATGATTTTGATCTGACTTTTCAACATAAAAACATGAGTTTTAAACCAGAAGTAAATTTTCTATAAAAATACTTAAATTTTCAACACAAAAAGACGAATTTTGAACAAAACTGTTGAGTTTTCCACCAAAAAGGATCACTTTAGAACAAAAAAATTTCAGTTTCACTTTTCAACATTAAATATGGATTTTAAATAAAAAGTAAATTTTCTACGAAGATATTTTAATTTTTAACCCATAAACACAAATCTTCGACAAAACAATTGAATTTGTATCTAAAAAAGATGAGTTTCTGAAAAAATGTTGATATTTTAACCAAACAGTTGCATTTTTATCCAAGAAAGCTGCAATTTTTACTATAATAGAAGCGTTTTTGAATTAAAGGACAAATTACAAAAAAATATTTGTATTTTTCTCCAAAAAAGATTTCAGTTGACTTTTCAACACCATAATATAAAATTAAAAGAAGAAAATATTTTTACAAAATAGTTTAATTTTTAACAAAACAGATAAATTTTCAACCAAAAAGGATGACTTTTTAACAGAATTGTTAAACTTTTAACCAGTTGAATTTTTATCCAAAAAAGATTTCAGTTGACTTTTTAATGCCAGAATATGAACATTAATCAAAAAGTAAATTTTATACAAAAATAGTTGAATTTTTAACTCAAGAAGACGAATTTTCAAAGGACTCACTCGATGATAAGGAAATATCCATTTTTTTGTTGTTGACTTTTTATTTTCAGGTACTTTTTATCACCCTGGATTTTTGATCTTTAAAGAATTGTTGAAAAAAGCATCACATCAACTCAGCAAACTTTATTTTTGAAAGGATATCTACATGACAACCTTCAGTTTCATCAATCTTCAACAAATAGCAGCTAAGGATTAATCCATCCTAATGGTTTAAAAAATGGAATGTAATTACTTTTATCATTTTTACCTACTGATAACAAATAAACATCACTATAAGAAAGCAAAATTTAATTTTTTATGAAAATTTACCTAGTAATTTAGGTGATTTAATTTTTTAATTTTAATAAAGGTCTAGGAAAAAACGCAATTTTTCCTTTCTTCTAATTTTTTACATACTGATAACAGAAAATGTATGCTATGCTTTGCTGTGTTCAGAGACTATCGAACTGTATGTAATATTCTAGCATAATGAAAAAAAACGAAATTTTATTAGTTTTATCGTTTTTGACACACTGGTAAAAAAAGTAATAATATGAGATATCAAATTTTACTTTTTAGCCTACATATACATTCCAAGGCCTTTCATTTTAGCCATATTTAAAGGCAAGCTAACAAAAAAAAATAAAACAGCATTGTAATTTAAAAAAAGAAAACTTTTTACTTTTTTAATTTTTCACCCACAGATACCCTTAATCAATACCACAACAAAGCAAATTTGGCGTTTAATTTTATATTTACAAGCCAAGACCTTAAATTTCATCCATCTTTAAAAACATTCGAACTAAAAGAAAGAATTCCAGCATAGTGATCTCAAAAAATACAATTTTCTTATTTTCTCTATTTTTCACACACTAATAATAAAAAGCAATACTTTGAAATAGCAAATTTATTTTTTTAGCGCACGTCCACATGTCAAGACCTTCAATTTCACCCATCTTTGGAAAAATATAAGTACAGTCTAAACTCTGAGCAATGCCGCCCCGAGCAGTGCCGCTTGCCCAGTTTTGTCGCTCAAGCGCTATCCCCACTTAAGCCTCGCTCGCGATTGATGAATTTTATATCTAACGCTCCGAGGACTGCCGAGAGCGAAACGGCTAAATCTGAAGGTTTTTTTTTGCCAAGATCTTAAAGTTGTTTAGTCAAACAAATTGTACATTTTTTTATAAGCATGAAGAATGAAATATTATAAAAACTGTTTGTTATTCGAAATTATTTCTAATCACTTTAAAAAAAATTTCTTATGATACAATATCAAATTTATGTTCTATAAGGTATCCACGTTCCTTGCACATATATTTCTAAATATATTGCAATATCAAAAATAGCACGACACTCCTTATATCACAGTAAATTGTTTAAGATTTCAGAAGTAGATGAGAAAAAGTCAAAACCTTCTTCAACTTTGAACTCGACCATGTTTTCTTCATCAGTTTCAAGCTCTTCTTTCTCTGTTGATCCTTCATGATGCTTATCAGCCCTTTTTTCCGTTTTCGAATTACTATTTGTTGGATGAACAAATATCTATTCTTACTGCTGTAAAAAAATCATTTTTTTACGTTTTTTATGTATTGTTATAATTAATAAGATTACGCTAATGATATCAAATGGAGGTTAGATTTGACAATTCGTATTTGAGTTCCTCTTTAAAAAAAAAAAACAAGCAATACGATGGAGTAATTAATTAATTATGTTTTGCGCAAGATTTTATAGCTTACGTTGAAAATAAGATAAAATATTTGTCATTTTGATGATTTGCTAACAGTTATTTTAAGAATCAAACATATCAAAGCTAATTTTTAATTTTTATGTTTGCCATACCTTTGAACTCGGGTTTATAACCAAATAATACAGTAAAAATCACTTTTGAACACATATACGTATGCTACCTACATAAAACAATTTTCGAGATAGATTTTCAACCTAACGGACGCGTGACGATGCTCGGAGATTATCAGCTGCACTTTTCTCATCCACGCATGCAAGCATAAACGCGCTTAGAGTGAGGGTTTATCAATCTCTAATAACACAAAAATATCTAAATATAAGAGAAAATGTTCTTTTAATGAACATCTACACTCAAAAAGCTTTAAATTGAATCATCCCTCAAGCACAGTGGTCTGAAAAATGAAATTCCCTTATTTTTTCATCTTTAATAACAAAAGAACATCAGTCTGACAAGGCAAATTTTTGTTTTTAAGCGCACATCTAAATTCTAAGACCTTTGATTTCAGACATTTTTGAAAGAAATCGGACTGATAGATAACCTTCTAGCATAGTCATACAAAAAAACAAATTTTTTGATTTTTCTTATTTTTCAATCTTAGCTAAAAAAATTATATGAGTATGACATAACAAATTCTATTTTTAACTGATGAATAATTTTTAGGGTATGATTAATCCTGTACAAAAAAGGGCGCTTTCTATTATTATACAATACGATTTTCTAGCATACAATTTTCCAAAGAGAAATATGGAAACCAAAACCCGCTACAAAATAAATAATGCTAATTTGATAACGACACAAGAAAAGGCTAATAAAAAATGAACAGCATTTTGAAAACACTTTTGCTTTTTAAAGTTTATTTTTGTAAACTAAATACTTTGTTTTTTAATATTTTGAACACGTAAATCTCTTTGGTTTTCAACAATGAATCGAGACACTGAAAATCCTAAAAAATTTTTAAAGCCTTTTCAGTCTCTCTAATAAATGTAAAATAACTGAAAGGATTATACACACGCCAATGCTCGAGAAAACAAAAATTTTAGTCGGACTCATATCCTTTTCCAATATTATTAAAAGTCCGTAGCGAATCGCAGAATAATGCAATTATCATCCAGCTACCATTAAGTTGTTCTCGGGAGTCGTATTTTACTGCCTGTGGTAACGCAGCTAAAACAGTGTTATAATTTCGACCGGCATTTATATTTAAAGTGCAATTTCAACTTGCCGATTGGCAAAACTGTACGAGTTGCTCAGTACAAAAATTTATGAGTTCAGAAGGCATTCCGCAAAACGTAATATACATTTTAAACGCTTATGAAATACTCCTCATAAATTGACTTTGGATTATACTTTACCTGTGTTATTCTCTAACTCGACTAAATAATTTTAAAAAATGTCTTGCCATTAAGTTTCTATTTTATGTCTGCATATAAGTTTCTCATTTTGCGAACAAATCTTGCCAAATTAGTATCGCCTGTCTTGAACAAATTAACTTTGTAATCGATGAAATCAACCGCAGCTGCTGGATTTAAGTCTGATGGTTGTTCGATTTCCATAAACAGCCCCGGGAAGGTGTTACAACTTAAACTTAATTTGAAAACGCTGGCTTATGTACATGTTATCTATGTAAACAAACATCTAGCAAACTGTTAGCAAACTTCCGCATGGCGTGCGAGCGTCATTATGTACCAAAGTTAGCCATCGTGCAACAACTTTGAACATTTCAAAGACTCAACAATTCAATCCTCACCTGATATAAATTACCAACTCAAACTCATACGTATCGTATTTAAATCACTTTAATAAAATTTTAATACACTAAAATAATCATTGCATAAAAATTGTATAGTCCGAAATTCAGGATGAGCAGTCAAATTTTTTTCAGAAGATTGGCAGGTCATATTGCAGCAGATTACATTTGCCGCAAGTCACATTTGTGGCAAATCACATTGCGGCAGATCATCTTTGCGTCAAGTCACATTAGCAACAATTCACATTTGCAGCAAGTCACATTTGCCACAAGTCACATTTGCAACAAGTCATATTGCGGCAAGTCAAATTTGTGGCAAATCACATTGCGACAGGTCACATTTGCGAAAAGTCACATTTCGGCAAGTCACGTTGCGGCAACTCTCTCTCTCTCTCTCTAAATTGGAATCAGTTATAATTTTTAATAATTTCAATTAGTGGCTCAATTTTAGCTACAAATCAGTTATTTATCACTAATTAATTAGTGAAACATACTAATTCATCAGTAAAAATAATTGCATCATAGCTTTAATTAAGCCACTAATTAAGATTAGTGAAAATTATAGCTGATTCAAATTTAGAGAGCTCATTTCGAAATATATGAATTCCACGAAAAATTGTCAAAAATTCAGCAAATCAAATTTGGAGCAAGTCGCTTTACAAGTGAATTTATCTTTTTGGTTTAGAATTCATCTCTTTTGTTAAAAAGTTCTAATATATGGTTGAAAGTTTAACTACGTTGTTAAAATGTAATTCAGTTCGTCGAAAATTGAAATATTATGTTAAAAATACTTGTTTTGGTAATTAATTCTTTCACTTAAAATATACCTATTTTTTTGTAGTTAAAAATAAATCACTTCTAGTTGAAAATTCCACAACTTGCTTCAAACTTAAGCTTCATTGTTAAAGAATTATTTTATCAGATGTAGATCCATATTTTTTGGTGAAAATTTAACTTTTTTCTTTAAAATTATTTTTGTTAGCTTGTCTTTTTGGGTAAAAAAATCGTGCTTTTGTATTGAAAATGAAATCATTTACTAAAAAATTCATCTTTTTCCCTTATACATGCAACATTTTTTAGATTAAGCTTAGCTCTTTTTGTATAAAAATTTAAGCATTTGCTTCAAAATTTATCTTATTAGGTTCAATTTTCAACTATTTGCTTGAACATTCAACTGTTTGTTTAATAATTAATTGTTTTTGTTGAAAATTCATGTATCTCTTCAAAAATTTAACTATTTTGTCGCGAATAATTTTTTTCAACTAAACATTTAACTACTTCGTTATTGGTTCAAAATTGTTCCTTTCTGGTTGACAATTTAACAATCTAGTTGAAAATTTATGTACTTTTTTGTAAATTCGTCTTTTTCGTAGCAAATAATTCTTCTTGATTAAAAATTTAACTAGTGGGTTGAAGGTTAAACTAATATGCTAAAAATTCATTTGATCAGTTGTGGATACATCTCTTTAGTTGAAAATTGAACTATTTTATTAAAAGTCCTTTTTCTTTTTAAATTATCGTTTCTGGTCTGAAACTTAACTGTTTGTCTAAAATATTCAACTGATTTTATTTTAATTTGTTTTTCTGGTGTCAAAATTGTATTAAATAAAGGATGTTATTGTTTTTTGGTATGCTGGTTTGTTGGTATACCAAGAAACAATAATATCCTCTATTTAATTTAATCACCTGGTCGACAACAAATAATATCATCTGATAAAAATTGTATTATTTTCCTGGAAAATAAAATTTCAAAGATTCTTATATTTTGTTGCATATTCGTCTTTTTAGGTTCATAAAAATGTTTTTGATTAAAAATTAATGCAACTTTTTTCGGTGACTATATCAACGTTTTAAATTTTCTGTTGGGATTCGTCTTTTTGCATATTAAATTCGTCCTAATCGAATAAAAACAGTCTTCTCAAAAATTCGTGTTTTTTAAATGAAAATACAACGGTTTTCAATTGACACTTAATCTTCTTTGTTTAGAAATTCTATTAATTGGTTGAAAATTTATCTTTTTGGGTTGAGAGTTCAAGTATTTGGTTGTATAAGCAACTATTCATTTAATAATAAGTACTTGTTTTGTTAAAAATGCAACTATATGGTTAAAAAATAAACTATTTTTTTGAAAATTGAATTCTTTCTTTTTAAAAGTTTAACTGTTTTGTTAAAAAGTTATATTTTTGTTTGAAAATTTAACTGCGTTGTTGGAAGCTTGCTTTTTCTAATAAAAATTTATATTTTTTTCTTAAAAAGTTGTTGTTTGAAAATTCATCTCTCCCGGTTAAAAATTTAACCGTTTTATAAAAAATTTATGTTTTGGATAAAAAATTTGACTGCTTAAAAATGCAACTGTTTATGATTAAAGTTAATTCTTTTTTTTTTAAAGTTTGACAATTTGGTTTTAAGCTCGTCTCTGAATGTTGAAAATTCAAACATTTAGTTAAAAATGTGTCTCTATTAGTTGAAAAATCGATTATTTGGTTGTGAATGCAACTGTTTTTTCTAGGATTCATTTTATGTTTTATTCTTTAATTTTGGGCTATGAAGTCTTTGAAAATATTATGTTTGTATGTTTAG
>JAUELO010000179.1:43906623-43919917 GCA_032357855.1 Amphibolips quercusostensackenii | reverse complement strand
CATATCGTGGGTTTTTTGGCCTTGAATTCTCATTTTTGTTTGATTTTTTGAACTTGAAAAATGCTGTATCTCTGACAATTTTTTTTTAATTCAAAAAAGTTATTAGGATAAATTGTTTAAATTTTTATGAACTACAAATAACTCTAAATAGAATTTTTCATTCAATAAAAAAAGTGGTCTAAAACATTTTGAAAACGAAGACGAACCTGATCTTTCTTTTTGGCCTCTAAAAATGCCAAAGCACAATTTAATCCGATCAGTCTTTCGAAAGTTATCCGGTATAAAGACGACAACGACAACGACGACAACGACGATAACGAAGACAATAACGACAACGAGGATAACGAGGACAATGACGACGGCGACAGACACACCATCGTAAAAACCATTTTTTAGGATTCAGGAGGTCTCAAAACGTGGAGATTTGAAGAAATCTGCAAAAGTCAGTTTTCGCATAAAACTAATACCTTCTCATTATGATAGAATGTAATAATTAATTATTTTTTGTGCAATAAAATTTAAATTTTTTAATTTTTAAAAAATTTAAGAACATGATATGATATTCTTGTAGAGCTTTCAAAAGGCCACATTTTCCTTTCCTTGGATTTTTTTCATATCGTGCGTTTTTTGACCTTGAATGTTTATTTTTGTTTGATTTTTTGGATATTTAAAATGCTATATCTCTGACAATTTTTGTTTTAATCCAAAAAAGTCAAAACTATAAATTGTTTGAAATTTTATGGACTACAAATGGCCGTCAATAGACTTTACAATTAATAAAAAGAGTGGTCTGAAAAATTTTGAAAATGCACTAACGTTTTGAATTTTAATCCAAATATCTTGATTACGAACTCTAACTTTCTTTTTAACCTCTTAAAACGTTTGCCAAAGCACAACCCAATTCCGATTAGTCTTTCGAAAGTTATCCGGTATAAAGACGACGACGACGAAAACGATGACAGCGACGCCAACGACAACGAGGGCAACGACGACGATGACAGACAGACAGACACCTTCGTCAAAAGCACTTTTTTGGATTCAGGGGTTCTTGAAACGTAGAAATTTGAAAAAATCTGCAAAAGTCAGTTTTTGCATAAAACTAACACCTCATTATAATGAGAATGCAATAATTCATTATTTTTTGTGCAATTAAAATTTGAATTTTTGATTTTTCAAAAAAATTCAAGAACCTAATATGATATTCTTGTAGAGCTTTCAAAAAGCCATATTTTTCTTTTCTTATCTTTTTTTCATATCCTCCGTTTTTTGGCCTTTTATGTTCAGTTCTGTTTGATTTTTTGGATTTAAAAAATGCTATATCTCTAATAATTTTTCTTTAATCTAGAAAAGTCCAAACGATAAATTCTTTGAATTCTTATGAACTACATATGGCCGTCAATAGAATTTTTTAATTTAATAATCTTGTGGTCTAAAAAATTTGGAAAATGCTCTAATGTTTTGAATTTTCATCTAAATATCTGGATAACGAACTCGATCACTCTTTTGTGCCTCTTAAAACGTGTGCAAAAGCACAACCTAATCCGATTAGTCTTCCGAAAGTTATCCGCTATAAAGATGACTACGACAGCGACAAAACGACAACGAGGAAAACGACGACAACGACAGAAAGACAGACACAATAGTAAAAACCATGTTTTTGGTTTTAGGGGGTCTCGAAACGTGAAGATTTGAAAAAATCTGCTAAAGACAGTTTTTGCATGAAACTGATACCTTCTCATGATAATGATAATGTAATAATTCATGCTTTTTGTGCGATAACAATTTATATTTTTGATTTCTCAAAAAAATTCAAGAACCTGATATGATATTCTTGTAGATCTTTCAAAAAGCCACATTTTCCTTCTCTTGTCTTTTTTTTTTATAACCGGCTTTTTCTGTCCTTGAATGTTCATTCCTGTTTGATTTTTTGGATTTGAAAAATGCTATATCTCTGATAATTTTTCTTTAATCTAGAAAAGTCAAAACGAAAAATTGTTTGAATTTTGATGAACTACATATAGCCGTCAATAGAATTGTTAATTTTATAAAAAAGTGGTCTGAAAAATTTTGAAAATGTTCTAACGTTTTGAATTTTCATCTAAATATCTGGATAAGGAACTCGATCTCTCTTTTGTGCCTCTTAAAACGTGTGCAAAAGCACACCCTAATCCGATTAGTCTTTCGAAAGTTATCCGGTATAAAGACGACTTCGACAGCGACGACAACGACAACGAGGAAAACGACGACAACGAAAGACAGACAGACACAATCGTAAAAAACCATTTGTTTTATTTCAGGGGGTCTTGAAACGTGGAGATTTGAAAAAATCTGCAAAAGTCAGTTTTCGCATAGAACTAATACCTTCTTATTATGATGAGAATGTAATAAGTCATGCTTTTTGTGCGATCAAAATTTGAATTTTTGTTTTTCAAAAAAATTCAAGAACCTAATATGATATTCTTGTAAATCTTTCAAAAAGCCACATTTTCCTTCTTTTGTCTTTTTTTTATAACCTGCTTTTTTGTCCTTAAATATTCATTTCTGTTTGATTTTTTGGATTTTAAAAATGCTATATCTCTGATAATTTTTCTTTAATCTAGAAAGGCAAAACAACAAATTGTTTGAATTTTCATGAACTACATATGGCCGTCAATAGAATTTTTAATCTTATAAAAAAGTGGTCTAAAAAATTTTGAAAATGTTCTAACGTTTTCAATTTTTATCTAAATATCTGGATAACGAACTCGATCTCTCTTTTGTGCCTCTTAAAACGTGTGCAAAAGCACACTCTAATCCGATTAATCTTTTGAAAGTTATCCGGTATAATGACGACTACGACAGCGACGACAACGACGACGAGGAAAGCGACGACAACGAAAGACAGACAGACACAATCGTAAAAAACCATTTTTTTTTATTTCACGGGTCTTGAAACGTGGAGATTTGAAAAAATCTGCAGAAGTCAGTTTTCGCATAGAACTAATAACTTCTCATTATGATGAGAATGTAATAATTCATTATTTTTTGTGCGATTAAAATTTGAATTTTTGATTTTTCAAAAAAATTCAAGAACCTAATATGATATTTTTGTAGAGCTTTCAAAAAGCCATATTTTCCTTTTCTTGTCTTTTTTTCATATCCTGCGTTTTTTGGCCTTCTATGTTCAGTTCTGTTTGATTTTTTGGATTTTAAAACTGCTATATCTCTAATAATTTTTCTTTAATCTAGAAAAGTCCAAGCGATAAACTGTTTGAATTTTCATGAACAGAACCAACCATCGACAGTTGATAAGGCAGAAATTTAAACGATTCGTCAATAGAATTTTTAAGTTTATAAAAAAGTGGTCTGAAAAATTTTGAAAATGTTCTAACGTTTTGAATTTTCATCTAAATATCTGGATAACAAACTCGATCTCTCTTTTGTGCCTCTTAAAACGTGTGCAAAAGCACATCCTAATCCGATTAGTCTTTCGAAAGTTATCCGGTATAAAGACGACTACGACAGCGACGACAACGACAACGAGGAAAACGGCGACAACGAAAGACAGACAGACACAATCGTAAAAAACCATTTTTTTGATTTCAGGGGGTCTCGAAACGTGGAGATTTGAAAAAATCTGCAAAAGTCAGTTTTCGCATAAAACTAATACCTTCTCATTATGATGAGAATGTAATAGTTCATTATTTTTGTGCAATAAAAATTTCAATTTTTGATTTTTAAAAAAATTCAAGAACCTGATATGATATCCTTGTAGAGCTTTCAAAAACCCACATTTTCCTTCTCTTGACTTTTTTTTATCTTGTGTTTTCTGGCCTTAAATGTTCATTTTTGTTTGTTTTATTAGATTTTGAAAATGCTATATCTCTGACAATTTTTTTGAATCCAAAAAAGTAATTAAAATAAATTGTTTGAATTTTAATGGACTGCAAATATCCGTTAATAGAATTTTCAATTTAATGAAAAAGTGGTCTAAAAAATTTTTTAAATGCTCTAACTTTTTGAATTTTTATTTAAAGTGTCTGTATAACGAACTTGATCTTTCTTTTTGGCCTTTTAAAACGTGTGCCAAAGCACAACCTAATCCAATTAGTCTTTCAAAAGTTATCCGGTATACAGACAACGACGACAACGGCAGACAGACAGACAACATCGTAAAAACCATTTTTTCTTATTCAGGGGGTTTCGAAGCGTAGAGATTTAAAGAAATCTGCAGACGTCAGTTTTCGCATAAAACTAATACTTTCTCATCATGATGAGAATGTAAAAAGGATAATTTTATGTGTACAAAAATTTAATACCTGCATTGTCAATAAGACATTATGTGAACATAAAAAAAAGACAAAACTCTAATAGAGAATCTCTAAACAATTCATTGACTTGAAAAGATACAATTCAGGCTTGTGTGCGTGTTCAGATCAAAAAATAGTTTTTTTTTAATATCTTAATGCATATCTTTTGATATTGTCAAGTGTGAATTTAGGAATGATATATTACTCAAGCATTTTTGGGTTTGTGTTATTAAAATAGACCTACCCTCTTCGTGACTGACAATATAATAAGCAGAAGTCAGGCTGAAATTCCCGAATGTCCAAGTGATTTTCGCAAGATCCCTTTCAGGATGTCAACCTTCGGTTAAATTTGAAGGTGTAACGATTTTTCACGTGATTGGATTATCTATTCAACCTGCCTTCCAGGGTGTTGAGGATGTTTAATATAAATAACACTTGTCACAATAATATGTATTTGAGGATTTTATACGACTATTTCCAGCTTCCTTCTATCCATCAATTATCTTATTATTGCTGCAATATGGGATATAGCTGTCATGAAAAAATATACAGCCATATAAATAATCGAATCTGAAATGTACACATTTTGGTCAATATATCTAATTTTTATACTTTTTTTGTTGTCATCCACAAACTTCGCACTCTTTCCCCAACGCATTTGTTTACCTTCTTTGAAGAATTTCTCTGTTTTACCTTATTTTTAAGAAACTTACCTTTTCTCCATTTTTTTCATTTTTTTTCTTCAATGCAAACAGAATTTATAGAACTCAATAAGAAGAGCCATCTATTTTTATCTAAAAGTTAATTCTTCTTAGTTATATCCTCTACTACTACATTTTTGGTTTGAAACTCACCTTGTTTGGTTAAAAATTAATCTTTTTTGATTGAATTAATTTAATTTTATTTGAATTAGAAATATTTTGCGATTGAAATATCAACTTGGTGATTGCTAACAAATTTATGGTAATATTATTATTAATTAATATCAATGAAGGTAAAATTAAAGATAAGTAATTTTGTATTTTACCCTCACCAGTCTTCATTTTTCGCATGCCGAGATTACCCCCACCATTTTCACCTGAATAGCTTTTTGCCCTTTAATTTTTCAGTAATGATGAAGCAAAAACATTTTGAAAAATCTTTTTAAAATATATGCCGAATAGAATAAAATATATAAAAATATGGTAAAAATGACCATTTTCACTATTTATTTGATTTTGACTTCAGCTTTTTAAAAATTCTTCCATTTTATAGTATGCTGAAATAATATGAAGCGTTACTGGACATTTTATTTAAAATATTATGCAAAACTAGTGACAATTATTAAATGCATTTTGGAATCAAAGTTGATAAATCAATTTTTAAATATATCAAAATCTTCCTAAGTATGAATTTAACAATTTTAGCCTGCAGTCTGCAAAGTTTGAATACATTTTTTCAAGTTTCATCCTAAAATAGCAATGAGAGTGATGAGACAAAAAACTTGTCAGCCAGACTTTAAAGTAATTTTTTTAATTCTCAAATCCAAAATTTTAATCTCTACTTTTGATTTTGACTTTTTAACTCAATGTGAGCGATATCTGTTAATCCGTGATATATCAAAAATGTTGTTAATATTATTTGGCAATTTTTTATATTTTATTTGTTAGTTGGGACTGGTGCGTGACAAGACATTTTGCCTAATTTGTTACTTATAATTTCTGAACAAAGTTCAAAATGCATTTTGTTATTCACATCCTATTTTTATTTAAAATTATACATTTCAGATGAAAATCTTTATCTCTCGTTAAAAATGTAACTACTGTATTATAACTATATTATAACTAACTGTATTTCGTTAAAAATAGTTTGTTTTTTCTTAGATAAGAATTAATTTCTTTAACCGAACATGTTGCTATTCCATTTTTGGTAAAAATTAATATTTTAAATTGAAGATTTTTCTTGCCTAGTAAAAAATTCAACTGTTATGTAAAAAATTCGTCTTTTTATCTTAAAAATTTAATAGGAACCTCGGTTCCTAATTTATCTCTTTTGGTAACAGTGTCATCTATTTTAGTAAAAAATTCAAAAATTAGTCGAAATTTTTTTTCTCTCGTAAATAAAAAATCTTTCTTGGTTGAAAATTTAACTATTTGGTTAAGAATTAAAGTATTAACTTAAAAAAATAACTATTTAGTAGATAATTACCTGTTTTTAAAATTTGTATTTTAAAAATAAAAATTCAAGTTTTTTGTAGAAAATCCACCATTTTGTCTTAAAAGGTCAACAATTCAGTTGAAAATTGATGCATATTGTTGAAAATTCGTCTTCTTTGGTAAAAAATTTATCTTCTTGGCGGAAAATTGATCTTTTTTTTAAAATGTGATTATTTGGTTAAAAATTTGTCTTGCTTAGTTGAAACTTCAATTTCTTGCTTAAAAATTTAACTACTTTGTAAAAAATTCATTTTTTTTAAATCACCTCTTTAGTAAAAAAATTCGTTTTTGTGGTTGAAAATTAAATCTCTTTTTCATCAAATTAAACTTTGCCATTTGTGGATTAAAATTCAACTGTTTGGTTAGAAATTAACTTCGTTGTACTCAATTTATATTTATGTGTTGAAAATTCGAAGGGTTTGTAGAAATTTCGTCTTTTCCGTTTAATAAGTCATGTCTTTCGCAAACAATGACATCTATTTTGGTAAAAAATTCAACAATTTGATTAAAATTCTTTTCTTTCTTGAATGCAAAATCCTTTTTGGTTGAAAATTCAAATATTTGGTAAAAAATTTAAGTATTAAAAAATTACACATCTCTTTTATTAAAAATTCGCCATTTTTAGTAGAAGAATCATCTTCTTTGTTAAAAATGTATCTTTTTGGTTGAGGATTAAACTATTTTGTTAAAAAGTCGTCTTTTTTATTGAATTATTCTAGACAAAATTTTTTTTCTTTTTTATAAAAATAAATTTTTTCAACTTATCGTCTTTAGGTAAGAAATTTATTTTTGTAGGTTGAAAATTCTGACATTTTCTAAAATTTGAACATTAGTTTCTTTGCATAGATAAATGATCTTTATTGGTAAAAAAGATATTTTTCTTGGTTGAAAATGATCTTTTTTTAAATTAAATTTTTTTGTAGAGATTTTGAATTTTTAAAATGAAAATTCCATTGCCTTCTTAAAAGTTCATCTTTTGAGATCAAAAATTCAACTTTTCAGTTTAAAATTGAAATATTCTTTTAAAAATTAAATTTTTTGATGGAAAATAAACTTTTTTTCTTAAATTCGTGTTTTTGGGTATAAAATTTAACGCTTTTGAAGAATATTTACTTTTTTAGCTCAATAGGTATAAAACGTAATTAAAAATTTATGCGTTTTGTTGAAGTTGCCTCTTTTTTGGTGGAAAATTAATCTTTCTAGTGAAAAATTTATCCTTTTTGTTGAAAACGTACTTATTTGATTAAAAATTTGCCTCTGTTTGGTTAAAACTTCAACTTCTTGCTTGAAAGTTGACCTACTTTGTGAAAAATTAATTTTTATAAACATTTACCCCTTTGATTAAAAATTTATATACTTGATTACAAATGCTTTTATTTTTTTTTTTTTGATTGAACATTATTTTTTCTTTTCGGAAAATTGAACTGTTCCATTTTTGGTTGACAACTTAACTATTTGGTTAAAAGTTCATGTATTTTGTTAAAAATTCATCTTTGTGGCTTGAAAAATAATCTTCTTGATTAAAAATTTATTTTTTATTTTAGTTGAGGATTCAACTCTTTTTTAAATTTGTGTTTTTGTATTGAATTAAACTGGTTAAAACTTCGTTTTTATTTTAATAAAAATTAATTTTTCCAGTGAAAATTTAACTGTTTCATTTTAGTTGAAATCTTTTTCTTATTAGTAAAAAATTTGGGTATACTTGGTAGAAGATTTATCTATTTGGTTGAAAACTCGTTTTTTTTTTATTAAGCATTTTTTTGTTGTCGGAAAATTGAACTATTCCATTTCTGTTTTACAATTTAACTATTTGGTTAGGAATTAGAAATTGAAGTTAAAGTATTAAAAAGTTAAAAATTTATCTTTGTGGGTAGGAAAATAATCTTCTTGGTTGAAAATCTATTTTTTTGGTTGAGGATTCAACTACTTTTTTTGAAAATCGTGTTTCTTATAAAGTTAAACTGATTGAAAAGTTGTTTCATTTTCATGAAACTTAATGTTTTCAAAAAAAAATTTACATATTTTATTTTGGTTGTAAACTTCTCCCTTCCAGTAAAAAATTCAACTACTTGCTTGAAAATTCATTTATTTCATAGAAAATTTGTCTTTTGATACAAAATTATTGTTCTTTGAAAATTCATCTTTTAGGTTTAAAGTGCAGCTATTTGCATTAAAATTCGACCATTTCGTTAAAAATTCAATTATCTTGTAAGAAATTCAACTATTTTGTTAAAAACGATATTTTCGGAAAAAAATCAACTGTTTTGTTAAAGATTTGCTTTTTTTGGATAAAAAATTACTAATTTTTAGTAGAAAATTTACCATTCATAACTTGCAATAAATTTTTTTTAGCCTAAAATTAATTTTTTCATTAAAAATTGACCTTTAATGGCAGAAAAGTGAATTGATTTTTAAAAAATTCGACTTTTAGCTTAAAAAATTGACTCTTTTGTTGAAATTTAATTTTTTTAGATTTTAAAATTCATTTCTTTTGGTATAAAACCTTTTTTGGTATTCATATTTTTGTGTGAAAAATCTTCTTTTTTTTTAATTAAACTATTTTTGTTTAAAATTTAATATATTTTGATGCGAAGTTTTAGGAATTAAAAGCATTTGATATGATTACAATATGGTATTTATACTAATTTGATATGCGCACACTCATTCCTCTGTTTTCATGAAAACCCCAAGGAAAAATCTCCCTATTTCCGCGGTTTTCAGAGAATTTTAGGCTGTGAAGTCTGTATTTACGATCCAAATTTTCATGACGTACGATTTCAGGATGTTGAGCACAGGTACCTAAATGCCTGGTAAAATCTATTGAGACACTGCGTTATTCCCAGAAGGGCCCATAAAGTTACACCGACCTCTCTAATGGTACTTTCTTTTTCTTTCCTCTGTCTCTGAGTCAAAATTCTTTTCTTTTTCGTCTTCCTTTCTTTATGGACCACATGCTTTCTTTGTTGTCCTCCATCTCTCTCAAAGTATTCTCCCTTCGAGAAGGCAATATCGGGTAGAATACCCTCGTATGCACGTAAATCCGTAATACCGTGGTGGTTCGGTCATCTCCCGTTCTAGAGAGTGATAACCGACTCGTCAGGTAGCCACCCCACGTATACGACTCACCAGAGCGAAAAACCTTAGGATAGCCCCTGTACTCTATTTTATCCGACGAATTCGCACCGAGGCAGAAGGATTTTCTAGGCATGTCTCTTTACCCCCAAGGGAGTCTCTTGTTAATACTTCTATTTGGTGTTCTGGGGGTTTAGGCACTTCTAAAGATTAACAGAATCAAGATTTTTTTTATATCCAGGCCTCTGAATTGACACAAAGGGTCAAAAGTCATTTAACAAATGTTTACTTGAAGGGTTGCAGCACAAAACTGGATGACCAACATTTTTACAGAAAATAATGGTTTTTGGATACCATTTTTTTTTAATGCCCATTGTATCAGAACAATTTATTGGAAATCTCTTTTTTTTATATAGTAATTAAAAGATTAGAAAATAAAAAGCAAATAACGGACTCTCTGCACTTGTCTCCCATCTTCTTCTTTTTACGATTTTGTAGTGCCGGGCAGAAGCCCTCACAATTTCAATCGAGTGTCCGCCCGTTGTACTTTTTTCCCCCGGGAGCTGAAATAGGGTATGTAATGAAAGAAAAAGTAGGGGAAGTGAGGGGAGAAAAATTAGGAGAAGTAAGTGTTAGGAAAATAGAACAAGTGAGGGGAGCGAAAGGATTGGGTGGTGAAAGATGGAAAATTATATGTGAGAATTCATGAGAAGAGAGAAAGTAGTGGAGGAAAAGTACGGGAGGAGAGGCAAGGGAAATTGAGACACATAATTATCTTAGATAGTCTTGAGAAATTTTAATTATTTAAAAAAAGGATTGGGCCCTTTTTGAAATCTATAAAATTCAATTCTATACCTACAAAAAATATTTTTTAATTTAAGAAACAAACACATTTAGAAAGTTGTAAAATCTTTTTTTTTCTATATTTAAGACCATCCATGATTTGAAATTTGCCTTTGAATTACTTATAAATCATTAGAAAGATGCTTTCTGTTCTACTTTACTGCTTCATGAAAAAAAAAAAATACAAATTTAATGAAATACAGAATTTCAAGTACTTAAGATAATTAGAGGGGTAGTTTTTTACATTAAAAATACATTTTTTATAAAATGAAGAATAAAATTCTATGAGGGAAATTATATATTCCAGTCAAGTTGTGTTCTTTAAAAATGTTCTCAACTTTATTCTGTACAATAAAGAAGGACTAAAATTCTAATCAAAATTATAAAAGCATAAGGTTTTCTTGCATATCGATTTTCCAAATTTCTTACTTCACTTTCACTTTACTTTCAGCGACATATTTAATTGTTTAAATTATATACCTATAGTTATCTTCAAATTTTTTTTTATTGAGATGAAAGTGGAAGCAAAGTGAGACAGTTACATAATCCGCGCCGTATTTCCTATTTTCCGGGCTTGATTTATTGACTGTAAGGGTGATTTGGAAGGGTGGTAAGAATTTGAGCTTGCCCCGCTATATCTTCATATCCTAATAAAAGTTTATTTATTGAGAAGGGATATAAAATACAAGAATTTCAAATCTCTTTTGCCTGCATTTAGGACTAGAACTTTCTACGTAGACCTTTTAAAAATAGTTTAGTAGTTTCTTATTTAACTTTTAGTTTATTAAAAACTGTTTTGAAAATCACTTGGTAAAATAATTCTTCATCATTTTTATGCAATGGTGTATATTAACAGTTTTTTCTTAAGTTATGTAGAGGACCGAAGAACATTAAAAAAAGGGATCATTAAAAGAACTCTCTCAAAATATTTCAAATAATAAATTGTGTAAAAATTTATAATATTTGTCTTCCTTCTGTATGTTCTTATCAGAATTTAATTATAAAACTTTCAAGAAGATGGTATCTTCTTAAAATTGGTGAAACTTTATTAAATCACAATTAGAACTAGACTGACATGTGATCTCATAAAAAAGGTAAAAGGAGGAAAATAAAGTTTGAAACCTATTATGAAATGTTATACAATGAGGGCAATGTTAAAAAATATTGCAACGAAATCATTAATTTTATTATTAATAAAATTTGAAAAAATGCTGAAACTATTCGTAGGAGGATTTACTAGCAAGTGAGTTTACGACACACATGGACAGATTCACAAAGTCCCCATCGAACCTAAGTCACTTTAATCCTCGTCGCTCGAGGAAAATTATATTACCGTCTACTATATGGCATTAGAGATGCTGTGAACTTGCAGCCCGAGTACAGTGAATTTTCTTTTATATCTATAGCATCAGGGAGGGATTATCAATTTCAATCACCTCATTCACAATGTCGACAGAATTTCTTGAGAAAATATGACCTATTTCTAAAAAAAAATTCGCAAGTTGTACTTTTTTGTTTTGAGTATGATTAACAATATAATTCACTACCATTTAATCAACAATTAATTAAAAACGAGGCGCCTCCGACGATGGTTCGATCATTGATATTGCACTGCCTTTATCGAAATACATGGGAAAGGCCTCACGTATCATGAAAGTACTTGATTGTTAATTATATAATAAAAATTGTAGGTTAATATTTTGCAAAATATTTTTTAAATATTTTAATTTAAAGTCAGTTCACAACAACTGTAAAATATAAAATTTTATAATCTACCATTTATTTATTCTGTAAGCATTGGCAACTTATAAAATTGTTGTCTTCAGCATGAAGTTGTTCCCCTGGCATGTACTGAGGATAAAGATTCTTTGATTTAAAGAGAAATATTTATTGGCTCTAAGTCAAAGAAATTCTTCGATTAAAATTAATTTCTTATGTTCGAATTAATGGTTTTTTGTTCTAAAGATTTTTTTTATTTAAAATGATTTTCTCTGTGTTAAAGTTATTTTTGTTTAAAAGAAAAAAATCTGTTTTCACGTAACGGTTTCTTATTACAAAATGAATATTTTTCTGATTTTATAAATACTCCATCATTGATTTCAAAATTACTGATTTTGCACTTTAGATTTCAAAAAGCAAATTAAAAAAAAGTGCAAAATATGAAAATGATTAATTTTTTATTACTTATTTTCAACATCCCAATGGTTTTATTTATTTATTTTGTGAACCATAAACTGGCAATGCCTGGTAACTGGTTCATCCAGTACAATTTTTATATGATATCACTTATTTTTTATCTTATCTTTGTAATGAAATAATCTTCCTTTATCCACTAAACCAATGAAATGTATCGCACAATTTTCCTCTCTACGGACAAACAGGTTTTAGAATTCTATCAGTTATTTCCATTTTTTAACATGATAATCTTTTATATTTTGTACAAATTTGCAAATCGTCTGACTTTCTCTAATTTCTTTCGGTAGATTATTAAAAACAGTAATACTACAGTTGATAGGTGATCTTTGCGCTATCCTAGTTCCGTGGTATTTGTTACTTAATTCGCTAGCAAATCTAGTGGTGTAATTATGTACGTTTTTTCCTATTTTAAATTTAGAATCAGTTTTTATAAGATTAATAATAATTAGGTATATCATTTTTGCTCTTTCAATGTACCAAAGAGCACGTATATCTGGAAGTTCTGTTGTTTTATATAATTCCATGGTCGGCATCTCTTTTGAAAAGTTATACCACACACCTAATATGAGATTCTATAAAAGCTTAATAGATCATTTTTTTATTTTTTTATTTTAATAACTTTTTACTTCTTCTAAAAACAGCAGACCAGAGTATTATTTGTTTCATAACGTGTTCAATATACCGTTTACAAGTTAATTT
>JAUELO010000179.1:43879417-43889513 GCA_032357855.1 Amphibolips quercusostensackenii | reverse complement strand
GAAACAGAATGTGTTCCACGTATTCATCATCTTCCAACGTTCACTCTGGGTAACAATATTAATACTTGTGATGGAATAGTGCTCACGGAAACAATTCTGTAAACCACTTATTTGTCCAGTGATGAATCCGAGAAGATAACTAAGCATATTCTCTCTAAGGGTGAATAATGGGTTGAAGTCACAAAGAAAACATAAAATGGTGCTTTGAAAATCTTCCTGTAATATAACGTAAATTGGCTTTTTTTCTGTAGGAAATAAGACAGGGTGGTGATTAATTTTGCCTAACAGATTTCACGAATAAAACGGATCAAACATAAGATTTTCCTATGTGTAATTTTGTGTCGAGTGATAATTGATACCAGTATATTAGGATTCTTTCAGACATTTTGTCACACTATGTTGGCTCTCTCTTGTAAATTAGTCTGAACAATTTTTACAAATAATATGGTAAATAGCAATAATGTAATTTAAAAGTCTTAATTATCTGCCCAGCTTTGGTCAATTGTCGCACATTTATTAAATGATTTTCAAAGAATGAATACAACAAAACCATTTTTTAAGTATTATTATGACAGTTTTATTACAATTACGTGTGCTGCAACATAGTTAATGTAAAATGCACTGATCATTACATTAAATAATTTTTGAAAGGGTTTTTTGTGATAACTTTTTAATAAATATTCAATAATTAATCGCTAATACCAAACAAATTATTAATAATATCTAAGACTTATTCATAAATTTGAGTGCTAAAAACAATTGGCCATAATATGTTTATAAAAAATAACTGTTACTTAAACTATATCTGAGCAAACATTCAGGACATCAAATTTGTATTATATTTCTTACATGTCTAAAAAATACTTAGAATAAATAAATTAAAGGAGCCACCATCGCATTTTATTTTTACGCAAAGTATGAAAAACTTGAATTTTTTCAGAAAATATTTGCTTACCCCTCAGCAACGGCTTACTTATAACTATATTTTAAATCGCCTCAAATCAATACATGGAGACTTTCGGAACACAAACGATTAGTTTATTTATTCATTGAGGTGTTATAATGAGATTCAATAAAAAAATAGGGAAAAATCATCATTCACGGTAGAAAGTCTTTATTTTTGCTAAACTTTTTTTGAATAGTTATAAGAGTTGATTTTTGTCATAAAAATCTTTGAAGAATTATTAAAAATTATTTTTATGATCAATTTTGGTGTCAAAACATTTAAATTTTAGGTTTTTTCTATATAAATAACTAAAATCAATAAATAAAAAATTTTTTCCATTTTGCGCAGAAAATTTTTTTTGCATTAAAACTGCTTAGAAGCGCGTTTGAACGTGACTTAATTACAAAATTTAATTAAAATCATCAACAATTATTTTTATAAAAAAATAATAATTAGTATTTAATTTGTAGCAATAAACTTGCCGCAGATAAAATATTTTCTTTTGTTCATAAAAAATTGTATATAAATATTATTTATGAACTGATTATCAACAATTTCTCGTTAACTTCAATGACTCACTGACATTATAAATGCACTATCCCACAGTTTATGTGCAAAAAACTATTTTTCCTCCGCCGAAAATGCCAGAATTTGCATTTATTCATTTCAATTTAATAATAAAAAATTATAATTATCATGTGTGAACAAATATAATCAAACCTATATTATATTTAGGGATATCAGTATCAATACAGGCAATGAAGGGAACCTAAATCTGAAAAAACCTCAAATTTAAACATTTCGCAAAAAAATTAGTTTTTTAAATGATTATTGATAACTTTTTATACAGCTATGTGACTGTAAGTCACTCTTACAAATACTACAAGCGGTTTCAGTGCAAAAAAAAACAATCTTTTTCTGCCCGTAAATGCCAAAATTTTTTATAAATTTTTGTTCCATATGTACCCGTACATTGATATACGGCGATTTATAACATAGTTAAGCCGTTGCTGAGGTGTACATAATTGTTTTGTTAAAACTGTAATTTTTTTCTAACTCTTGATAAAAATGTCATACTTAAAAAAATTAATTAAAAATCCCAAACTAGAAAATATATCGTAAAGCTTATAATAAAAAATCCTTCTTTTTAAAAACATTAACAAATTAGGAAAGGGTTCAAATGAAAAAGATATAGCGCAAGAAAATAGCATTTCATAATAATAAATTATAACTCTTATATCTTTTTATACAATACCATTTTTTGAATAATAAACATTATTCTTAAATGATATAAAGTTTTTGAAAGGTTAAAATTTACGAATACTTTTTTTTTATCATATTTATTTCCATTTTAAACATTCATATATATATATATCTGCCTTGCCATCACGATTTGTATAAAATATAACATTTTCCAAAACTATAAATATGATTTCTAGTATGGCTACGTATTCCCGGTTGATTTGCGTCTTTTTGCCGGTCTCACTGTGGGTTTCTTGGTCAGTAAACATCCTTTAAAAGTGAATTTTCAAAAAAAAAATGTGTACCCCAACAAACTCTAATTTTCTTTAACTTAATATTTGTTGAGTTATTCAAAACTGGTAAAATAAAAGTTAGTTCAAAAGTACGCATTTATTACAAATTATATTTTCTGAGATTTCAATAATTTTCCAGCTTGCTTAACACAGCATTACAAAAAAGAGAGATGTATCAAACTTTCCCCTGTATGCCAAAATATAAACATTTTCCAAATTGTATTTAATGAAAGCTTGAATGTTTGCCCTACTCTAGCTTTTAATTTCCCGTCACAGTTGAAGTAACAGAGACAAAATTTAAACCACTCGGTGCCTCGGTTGAAGCAAAGCCAGTATGGCCAGCTTTGTGGCAACAAATTGCCTCGTCTGAAATAACAAACAGGTTGCGGATCCAACGTGTCGCCTTGTGTAATACTCCAGGGAGTTACTACACGCAAGGGCAAAAAATTAACACTCAAGTGTCTATCCCCTGGTACTATACTAAACTAGAGGTGAGACATATAGTGGGATCGTGAACCTGATCGTGTTTCGCTGCAGAGTCATTTGTATCAAAAACTACAGCCTGTCTCGGAATCAGTGAAGTGCCTGCTGAAACTACCCAGTCAGTTTGGTATGCAGTGTTAAAAAAAGGTAGATAGAGAGAAAATAAAAATAAGAGCAGATAACACAGCGTGTAAATTTCAAGAAAAGTCTTACAAAGCGATAGCCAAACGATAGTTTGAACATGCATGGAAAAGAAGAACTTGAGACTAGAGAGTATAAGGAGAATTGACATGAGAAAAAGGTACTTAAATAGGAATGAAAGAATTAGTAAGAAAGCACAAAAATGGAATAAACGTACAACAGTATTTGACAGAAAGAGATAGAGAAGTATTGAAACAAGTAATGGGAAATAAGATAACGGAAGCAAAATGTAATTTAAAATATGCCTTGATCAGAGAGGAGGGAATAGCAAAATATTTAAAGAGATAGGAGTAAATAAAATCGCAGAAGAAGCAAAAAATGAGCATTCAAGTGGCCATATCCCGGGCAATATGGGACACTTGAGGCGAGACATAAAGTGGGAACGTGAACTGGATCAGGTTTTACAGCAAAGTCATTTTTACCAAAAACTAAAGTCTCTTTCAGAATCAGCTAAGCGCCTGAATCAACTGGTCAGTCAGTTTGGTCTTTAGTGTTAAAAGATGTGGACAGAGAGAAGATGAAAATAAGAGAAGGTAACAGAGCATGTAAATTTCAAGAAAAAGTCTTGGAAAGAGATGGCAGCGATAGGTAAAACATGCCTCGAGGAGAAGGATTTAGGAACAGGGGATAAAAAGGAAATGGAAGAGAAAAATGTTTTCAAGCAGAAATGATTTGTCAAAAGAATTAGGGAGGGGATAGTACAAATATAGAATAAAGCTACAAAAAGAATTGATAGAAAATGATGGAGAAGCACCAAAATAAGTAAAGGAAAATGAAATAAGGAAAACAAAATATGATGAACAATAGGATTAGTTAAAAGTAGAGGAAATAGAAAATATTTGGTGTGAACGCGGAAAAGAGATTCGCAGAAAAGGCGTAAAATGAGAATTCAATTGGTCATCGCTTGGCAGTATAGGACACTAGGGGCGAGACACATAGCAGGATGATGAACCTGATCGTATTTCACTGCAGTCATTTGTATCGAAAACTAAAATCTGTTTCGGAATATGTAAGCAAAGCGCCTGACTAAACTGGCCAGTCGGTTCGGTATATAATGTTAAAAGAGGTGGATGAACAAAACATAGAAAAAAAGAGTAGGTAACCGGATATGTGAATATGAAGAAAAAGTCTCAGAAAGCGATAGCCAAGTGGTAGATAAAACATGCCTGGAAAAGAAAGAATAAGGAATATGGGGTGTAACGGGAACAGAAGAGAGAGAAAGATTCTTAAATAGGCATGGAAGAATAAGTAAGGAGTGAGCACAAAAATGGTATAAAGATACATCAAGAATTGATAAAAGAGGATAGAGAAGTATTAAAACAAGTAATGGAAAATAAAATCAGAGAAGTAAAATAAAATGAAAAATATGATTGAATAAAAGTAGAGGAATCAGCTAAATATCTGGAGAAAAAGCTAGAAAGAGGATCGCAGAAAAGGCAAAAAATTACAATTCCAAAGGCCATCCCCCTGCAGCATACGGCACTAGAGGCGAGACATTGATGATGAACCCGATCGTGTTTCACTGCAGGGTCATTTGTACCAAAAAGTAAAGTCTGCTTCGGAATCAGCGAAACGCTTGACCAAACTGACCAGTCACCAACTCACCACCAGTCACGAACAGGAATTGTTTCTGCTGTTGTCAGTCGTGTTTTCCTCAGTCCTTGATGCGTATTGATACGTAAGGGGCTCCTCCTTAAGACGACAAGCACACATTCCATAGGGGAAAGTCTATCCTTTCGCTTAAACGTTTTCTAAGTAGTTGTAATAAAAAAGGATGACTTAAACTTCTTTGAAATTTGATACAATCATTTAAGACTTTTTTTGTAACAGCTGTTCTAAAAAAAAATAAGATTTCGAATAGGGGTTGTGCATAGATAACGCAAAGCTTTTTTCTTACGTAATTTTCACCAACTGCACTCATCACTCGTAATTTAGCGGTCCTCGGGGGTAGACGGCCAACTATCGGGCGCTATTAGAATCCAGTTTAAACTGGATTGAAAGCGACGAGCAAGTGCTGTTATGTCAACGCTCAGGACCGATGGCCTTCAGTGTAGGCCGTCAAGGGACGCTGTGAACAAGTGAAGTGAACAACCGTGTAGCCGGCCAACTAATAAGCGGCCGTTTTACGCGAGATAAAGGTGAATGTCTCCTGTGAATTTATTTAGGGTTTATCCAGAATAACGTAAGACGTTAGTCGACCAAGCAGTTGAATTTTCAACCAAAACAGATGAATTATTAACAAAAAATGTAATATTTAACATTTAACCGAAAAAAGATTTTCATTTAAAATCAAAAATAGTTGAATTAAGCAAAAAAGAGAAATTTTTGAGAAAATAGTTAACTTTTTGACCAAAACAGAATCATTTTAAACCAAACTGTTGCATTTTCAACCAAAACAGATCAAAGTTCTACGAAAAGAGGTGAATTTTTAAATCAGAAAGACGAATTCTCAAGCAAAAGGATTACTTTTCTGCTAAAAATGATAGATTCTCAACAAATTACATACGTTTTACCCAAATAGTTGACTCTAATGAAAAGATTCAAGTTGGGAGTCCATGTGTGCTATGTTACAACTGTACACCGATAACAGTGATTTCGTTTTTAACTTTTACACCAAAAGCGATTAGCTATTTTAAATAACGAGATTTTCGTTTGAAAAAAAATTTTCAGACTGCCTGAAATAAATTTTTTCATACCAGACGAAAAAATTGTGTGGCAGTATTTGACGTGATTTTTGGAATTATCTACTCTAAAATATTTAAGTCTACTTTTCATGTTTATCTTTTTCAATTCAATATAAGTGATATATATTTGTGAATCTCAAATATCGTGACAGGATATTTCGCGTCCTTTTTTATTTATGATTTCTAAACGAAGTAATCTTAAATGTTGAAATTTCACTAAATTGCACTTTGATAGATGTACTTTACTAAGATCCTTTCAGAAAAAACGAACAAGTGAAAAATTACGATGACTTTAAATGATCAACTTTTTGGAAATCAACCTTGAATCGTTAAAATGATGCATTATAATAATTGTATTTGGACGAAAATTGTTGAAAGTTTAGCTAACCTTCCCGTAGGCTGATATTTTAAAAACAATTTTCTGTGAAATAGATAATAAAATTTAAAATTTTAGAGAACTACACTTGAATAGTTTCCTCTAATTGAAGGAAGGCAAAATAAAACAAGTGAAAATACATTCGAACGATTTTCAGAAGAGACAAAAAGGTTTCTATAAAATTTGATTGTAGATGTAAATAAAAACTAAGAATAAAATTTCTAGATTAATACTTTCTGAATAAAGTCGAAAAAACTGGGACTGGAACACGATTTTACTACTTTGGACGGTGATTAAAAATCGATTTTTCAATTTAATCAAAGCCAAAGAATTTGATTTCCTAATTATTAGTTACTGGATGAAGAAAAAAAAGTTTGAATGAAAATTCACCCACATCTGAGAAAACAGAGGGGGAATTCGTTGAGAAAATTCGTGTTACTGGACATTCTTTGAAACAACGTAGGACGCGAAACTGCGACAATTTAGAGACTTATGAAAGGGCTCAAATGTTGTTTAGCAAAAAATAATTAAAAACGGGCTTGCCTCTAATTTTCTAAAAAAAACTTGTCATGATAAAAAGATTTTATTTTCGGATTTGAATTTTGCAATAAAAAATCTACAGAAAGCACCTTTTGTTGGTCATTTTAAATTCATTATTTAGGGGATTTTATGTCATAATCAAAAAAGAAATTCTTTAATCTGCCCGCTGCGCGAGCAGCGGTTTACAAGTTTTCAAGTTTGAGCGCGTTTGTCGTTTGACCAAAAATTTAATTTTTTCCAAACATTAAATTTTTTTATCGTTAATGTTATTTTTCACGATTAAAACAAAAACTATGCATCCTATCAAACAATGATTAATAACAAATTCATGCATCTTTTTTGCGTTTACAAATTCCGTCTGTCAATTGCCCAAACATTTATTTTTTTTACTTTAAGAGTTGTTTCTTAAGAATGAAATAATAACTACGCATTCTGTTAAAAATTAATTAAATACAAATATTTAGATCTTTTTCAGATGCACAATTTTTGTCGATTTATCTTTTTTCGTACCTTGCATAGTTTAAACGTAAAATTGAATTTTTTTTCATTAGTTTTTTTTGTGCGATCAAAATTAGAACTTACGTTTTTTTAAGAAAATTAAAAAAGTTATTGTAACAATCCTTTAGATCGTTCAAAAAGCAACGTTTTTTCTCGTGACTTTATTTCATATCGTGCATTATTTGACTTAATGTTTTAATTTTCGTTTGCATTTTTAAATTTTGTAAATGTTATAACTCTAGTAATTTCTTTGATCGAGAAGATTTATAAGGAAAAATTGTTTGTCTTTTCGGGGACTATAAAAATCCGAACATAAAATTTTTAAATCTTTAAGGAAGTGGTGTCAAAAATTCTGAAAATGCTCTAACTTTTTGGATTTTAATCCAAAATGTCTGGCTAACGAACTTGACTTACAGTTTAGGACACTGAAAGAGTATACCAAGGGCCAATCCAATCTGTCAATTCTTATGAAAATCATCATGCTAACAATCTACAAATCTACAGACACACTAACACACAGATGGCGTCTACAACAGTGGACATTTGATATAAACGGTGGGCGAGGGTCTAATTTTTCGTACATATAATACCTTCTCTGATGAGAATGTAAAAAACAATTTTGTTAATTAACATTTAATTGTACCTAGTGCCGTGTTTCCAAAAAATTAATTTGTCTATTTCCAATGTTATTTTTTACGACTTAAACCAAAAATGCGTATCCTACCAAATAATACATACATACATGCATGCATGCATACATACATACACATACATACAGACATACATACATTCATACATACATACATGCATATGCATACATACATACATACATACATACATACATACATACATACATACATACATACATACAGCATTCAGACCGAGACATTTTTCAAAACCTGTTTTTTGGGGGTTTTAGAATAACTTTTTGCAAATCTTATAACCCTATGTTTTCAGGAATAAAAAATATTAATCTAAATTATTAATAGTCGACTGATTGAAATTGCGCTATATCTTTTATTAATTACCATAGATTTCATTGTGCATTTGTAAAAAATTACTCATTCACATCATTTGGTTTCGAAATAAATTAGTATAATTAGATTACGAGTAGGTACAAAATAAATTCATTAACGATTGTTATTCCTTTAATTATTTGAAACTAATTTAGATTTAAGGAGGAGATAAAAAGTATCTGCAGGGTAGAAGCACCAATTACCAAGGGTGCAGCAGCCAGCGAGGAACGCCAGATATTTCTGATAGTCAATAAAATAAATTATAATAAAAATAATAATAATATTATAATAGTAAAGATACTGTGAACGACAAGCTCATAAAACTTGCTATTTTTTAAAGAGATAATCATTCTAAATTTATTAAATTTTTAAACTACAAATTCGATTACTTTTTTATTTATATTTAAATGCCACTACGATGATTGGGAAGGATCTATCGTTTTTTTAGGAAATTAAATTATTTGAAAAACGTGCAATTCAAATTTAATTAAAGAAGCCATTGGATGATCGGGCAAAAGTTTTTTGCAAGCTCGACCAAACGGGATAAAAATTAACCATAAAACTAATTGAGATAAAAAAAAAGGTGAAATTAATACGGATTCGGGATTTTGTTCTGCTTTTCTTTTTTCTTTTTTTATGGCTACATATTATTATTATTATTATACCATTAAGTCATTTCCCTTTCGGGGTAGACGAGGCTCACACGGTGAAACCGAGAGAGTCGTATTTGGTTGGAGTATACTGTGAAGGCCACCAGTCTTCACATGAAAATATCAAAAATATCACTTTTCATTTGAAATTTTTTAATAAAAACAAAATTTATTTAATTAAATGTAATATTTCTCCTAAATAACTGTTAGTGTATACATACGCGTATTTATTAATAGGGGATAACTTGAAAAAATTCATTTCTCAAGCAAGAAAATTTGCCTTAGTTATGATTCTAGGTAGAGGAGACTGCAGTAATCATAAGCATTTGGCCAAAATAGTGCAAATAAATGTTCTTCATATAAAGAGTTATTAAAAGGATTTATTTTAATGCAGCTGTAATTATTTACTAAATATCATGTGTTCTCAGTGAAAAAATTTTTGCTTGTTCAAACTCATCGTGATTGTAAAAATTTTTAAACTGAATTCTTAATTAGAGAAGTTTTATGATTTTTAAACTTCTTGTCCTGGAAAATCTGACGGAAATTAAAATTGGTTGAATCACAATTATTCTAAAGGGAAAAAATGTGAAATTTTAATTGAATTAGTATTACAATTCCTGTCAAATGAAATACATTTTCTGAAAATGATCATTGTATATCTGCAGACTTTATAATTCCGTTTTAAATTAAGAAACTCGACTTAATTAAACTTTAGCTTGTGAAAATCGCTTTTCTGAATTACTTTTATTTTCATCCTAGACATACGCTGTATAACCTTTTTTGAATTTTATTTGAAAATGTTCAATTCGAGACTTTTGAAGAATTCTTCATTTAAATGTGTCATTCTTTTATTAAAACTGGAATTGCTTTTTCCACGAACTATTTTCCAGCAAAAAGAAATATAATATATCTTGAGAACATGTATATTACATTTTTTCAAAAATATTTCTTTTTGCATAATTTTAAAAACCAGAAGTTAATACACGCGCGCGAAGTGCGCGTTCACGTCGGTGGCTTATTATTTCCTTACATTGAAACTGTAAACAATTTATGAATCTAATATTGAGCAAATATATATATATATATATATATATATATATATAATAAATATTAAACATTTTTAAAACAATATTAAGATTTAATAATTTTTTATTAAAATAGTTTAAA
>JAUELO010000179.1:43853805-43866340 GCA_032357855.1 Amphibolips quercusostensackenii | reverse complement strand
AAATTAGATTCAATAAATACAAGGTAAAGAAAAGTCGTTGACTACAAGAAAATATTCCATCGTATAAAATTTTTGGTCGCCCTTAAAAGGGCCGATGTTTTTGAAGATGTAAGAAAAACAAAATATTCTAATTGTGGATTTGTGTAATTTCGTCTTGTGATGAATGTTATTTAAGTTCTAACGAGATGGTAGAAACATTCAACAATTTTCTATAGAATTTTTTTGTTTTAGGTGAACCTTCAGTTATTCATTAAAAATTGAAATCTTTTATTTTTGGTTGACAATTTATCTTTTTCAGGTAAATTCAGGTATTTTATTGAAAATTCGTTTGTTTTGCCAAAAAAATTGATCTTTGTAGTTGAAAATTCATCTTCTTTGTTTGAAATTCATTTCTTGATTGAAAATTCAACTATTTTCTTGAGAATTTGTTCTTTTTTAGGTGAGACTTCATTTATTTATTGGAAATTGAACTTTTTTGTGTATGGATAACAATCTATCTTTTTTAGTTGAAAATTCGAAAACCGATCACGGGTATCGAACACACGATCTCGACCCGAGACAAAACCGACATGATTCCGACTCGATCACGAGACAATATCGTATTGAACGGCACCACTACTTGATATCTGAAGGTATTAATTTATGACTATGTTATTCATAATGTTGAATCCAAATTTCTGTCTGAAAATAGAAATACTTCGAATCTACATATTTTCACGATTGAATGAGGGAATGTTGATATTTAATTTTTGTCTGTTGATGAGAAATTACGTAACCCTGGACTCGTGAAAGCCCATAGATTCCCAAAAAATGACTTCCAAATAGCTTACATTAGTTATTTTTAAATTTTGAGTAAATAAATAGACAATAGACCCCGCGTTTCGGGAAACCCGACGACTGAGCGCGCTGAGAGAGGTAATTAGTATGCGCGAGGGGTGAGGGTACCCCTGGAAAGGGAAGGTAACCTAGAGAGCTTGCGCTCGTTTGGGCTGCACCCCTTTACTTTGCCTTTCAAATTTGTCCTCACTTCTCCTACTTTCACCACCTCCCTATTCAAAATTTCCCCCAATTTACCCTACTTGTTCTCCTCTCATGTCCCCTTACTTCCCCTACTACATGTCATTTTTTCTGATTTTTTCTATTTCTCATCTCCTCACTTCTTCTATTTGCTCATTTTCCTTATTTCCCCGCACTTTCGCACCCCTAATGTACCCTCATTTACCACACTTCGCTTCCCCTGATTTTTCCTCGCTTCCTCTTCCCCCTATTTCCACTGATTTATGTCGTGTGAACTTCCTTCTCCCAGACTTTTTTCACCTACTTCTGCTACTTATTCTACTCATTCTTCTCTCCCTATTCTCCCTACATTCCAGTACTTCCCCTCCCCTCACTTCTACCTTGTTACTTCTCTTTTTTAATTTATTTCTTCTTTGTTTCCCCTCTTCTCGCTTTCCCAGTTAAAACATTCCTTCCTCTACTTTCCTTCCTTAGCCCTCACTCCATCTTTACTGAACACCATTATTTACAATCATTTTCCCTGCTTCCCCTTACATCCTTTACTTCACATCCCAAAATTCGCCCTTTTTTCCGCTACTTCCCTATTCACAATATCCCATCATTTACCCTACCTGTCCTTGCCTCATGTCCCTTTGCTTCCCCTACTTTCCCTTATTTCCTTAATTTTTGCTACTTTTCATCCCCTGACTTATCCTATTTCCTCATTTTCCTCATTTTCTCATACTTTCCCTCGATTTCCTCTACTGCCTTTCTCGACGTTTCACCTACTCCACCTTCTTCCCTTTCACTCATTTCCCATCTTCACCTACTTTTCCACCCTCATTTTCCTCACTTCATCTTCTTATAAAAAAGTACGACAGACGGACGGATGTATAAACTAACGCCTGTCCGAAAATGCAAGGGCTTCTACAATGGGCTACGAAAAACTAAAAACTGCCCTTTTTCCTGATAATCTTCTTTAAAATTATTTATCTGCAGGTTCGACACTATAAAGAAAAATTATAATAAGATATTTCAAACAAAAGTTTTGACTAAAAGACATTTTCTGTGGGGCCATATGTATTTAATACATTTATTATATTAAGGAGAAAATCACAGCAAAGAAAATGAGACATATTTGTACCCTATTGATCCTGTTGTCGCTTTCGCATATAATGTTGCAATTTTCAAAAGGGAAATGAAAATTTGAGACCATTCATTACTAGCATTATATCACTCGAAACACGTTCATGTTCATTTGGGATTACCTATTACATTCCGTTATTTTAATCGCTGCCATGCCTTTGCTGAATTTGTTGGCTCGTATATATTCGCTGATAATTCGCTTAATATTGTCGCCCTCTGGATGCTAACCATTCAGCGCCAAATCTGTAGAGTATTAATTTATATATTTAAAGTACTGTGATGGAAATTCGCTAATCCACCGCTCCAATTGCAATTGTTATTATCATTTTTTCATAATTAATTGAACCTTTCAAAACGTATTGTCTATTGGATGTTATATAAAAAATCATATTAAATGTTTCAAAATAAATCACTGCATTATACCGTTGAAATTCTTAAAATATTCCATACACAGTCGAACAAAGATTTAAAACCGGTTTCGGGACTGACGGTGGAGGTAAATATAGGTGCTCTGAACGTAAACAGTCAGGAGCGTGTGAACCAATGCAGGTGGGTTTCTATGCATAATAAAAACTTTTCTGAAAATCTTTTTTGCTAATTCGAAGACAAGGAAAACTAAATCTTTAACGAAAATGAGAAAGAAAGTGTGCTGTTACACGGTAAAATATATTTTTTTCCCTCTTACGTACTTAAAACGTTTGCGGACCCTTGAGCATCTCGTTTGATATCAGAGCTTTCTCCTGAATTTTTGGTGTGGATAATGAATCATTTCTGTCGCTCGCTTGCTGAAACCATTCGAAGACAGCAGTATCCAATAGCACATCACTATTTTGCAACAAAACACCTTGCAAAACACTCGCCAGCACTTGACGCTTTGAAATATTACCAAATGTCATAGAGTGAAGATAGGTTTCGTAGCCAAGACAGCGCCACCAATTTGGAACTATGACAAGGAATTTGAATTTGAATTAAATATTAACAAGAAATTTAATTGTAAATAAATAATTTCAAATCAAAGTATGAAATTTTTTTTCTAAAATGACTTGATATTCACTGCTCTTGTTCATTAAAATTGCCCCAGCAATAACTTCAAATACACAAGAGCTCGCGTGTCCTGTGGCGCTGTTGTCAAAGTCAAAGAGGTATTACAAAGGCACATTGGATCGCATGAATTTAGTTTTCTGGATCATGGCGCAAACTAATCCGATCGATCCAATCGTCTTCAGTTGCCTTCGGAGCCCCACTGCTGGTCGATGTGATCCCGCTATCGTGCTTGTTTGCTGTGCAAACATGTGTGCTTTTCCCGCTTGAGAGTCAACTGGGACGCAACGTCGTTTAGCCACCAAGAATTGTAATATTAAAACTTTTTTATGCTTAAACCCTTTGAAATTTTAATTATTTTATATCGTTACAAATTTTAAAATTTCTGCATGTTTCGTTATGCTTTTCGAAATTCAGCAATTTCCATTTTAAATGCAAAATTAAAATTTATGAAAGAAGAAAATTAAAAATTCAGCGTCCAGCATAAAAATTCAGAAATATAAAATTGTAACAATTTTAAATTAAGAGCATGTGACAAAGTATCACGTGACTAATTACATTATTAATAATCGGCTGCTTTATAATTTTGAAAATGTAAATGTTGTGTTGAAATTTTTGAAAATGGTTCAAAATATATAAGGGTACGTTTGTCTTGCAAATTTGAATATTTATTTTGTATTAAGTAAAATGAAAATAATAAAATTCGAATAATTTAATCAATATAAAATCTTAAATGGGACTGGAAGACGTGCCCTCATAGATTTTAAACCTTTTTCCTGAATTTCAGGACAATTGATCTATTTTTCTAATTATAAATCCTCTGTAGTAATTAGGCAACTGATAGACTGTTTTATTCCCTCAAATACATTGTGCAATTAATGATGTATCAATTTTAGATACTTAAATTTTTGTCTATATTTTAATTATTAAACAACATGAATTTTAACTTTTAAATTAGATAAACTATAATCTACACTATTAATTTGTCATTGACAAATGACAATGTTGTATGTTGAAAATCAAAACAAAAGAAATCAGAAAATCTAACTTTAAAGTTATTTAATTTCAAGCTGACTCAAATTCACACCAAACATTAAGAATATTTAATTATAAAATTGATCAATATAAAACTGAATATCAAGAACTTCAATACAATATTTCGAAATTTCAAAAGACCTTATAGTGAAACGATTCTGAGATTATTTATATTTATATTTGAAACGTTCTAAAATTTGAAAAACTTTATTTTTAAGGCCTTTAAAAGTTTACAAAATTTTAATTTTTTAAAAAAATAACTCACATCTTGTCCGGTCAACATTGAAGAATTTTAAATATTGCGAACCTTTAAAGTTTATTTATTCCAAAAACTGAACATTATGCCTTGCAATAGGAATTTTTAAAAATTAATTAATTAAAACATAAAACGTTAAAAATTAAGCAATTCCAAGTTTTGATTAAAAATTCAAGCATTCATAAATTAAGATCTTGAAACTAAGTACTTAAAAATAACTAATTTTTGAATTAAGCATTATGATTTTTAAAATTCAATCATTTTAATCTAAAGTGCAAAATTAATAATTTGTCAGATCGACATGATAGGAAAAGTCCCTAAACACAAAACACGCGAGAAGCGAGAGAAAAATGTAAGAGCTTTAATGTGGATAGAACCATTAAATGAAATACAGATTATTAATAATTTTTCCAAAGAGAGCTAAAATGGATAAAACAAAATTTCTGGAAAAAGCTTGTTTGGTCTAAAATTAAAAAAAAAACTTACCATTCAAAAGATCTATTTTCTTCAAATGAAAAGAAGTATTATATCAGTTTATTACTTCTGGATGAAAAACAAATTGGAATTTTCTCTGTAAGAGCAAATAAAAAATTTGTGATGCTCATATAGTACATACAAACGACGAGAAAAATATTGCACACATACTCTGGATTTTGTATACATGTAAGGTAAAAGTTATATGCGGATATTTGAGCCAATGTATCTTTGTAACTCGGAAAGAATTTGAAGAAGAAAGTACTGCATGGAATGGTCGCTGGAAAGTCCGAGTGATTCTGGAATCTTTATTGAAGATCCACCGACGAGCTGTATAGTTTTACGAGGGTAATCGATTGACTCGCTGTTCCCTAGATAGCGATTCGTTCCCTACTTTCAAAGAATAAAACAGAAAAAAAGACCACCAATTCAGTCGTATGCGAAATGAGAATCGGGACATCAGGTAATACCAGACGCGGTGACTGGACTTTAATTTTATTCCAAATGCAAAGCGGCAAATTTATCCAGAAATTTTACGTGTAATTGATTTTCAGGTTTATACGTGACCGAAAGAGCGCGCATAAAATTTCCCCAGTTTAAAGAAAATTCCTTTTTAATGAAGAACTTTATGCGAGCATTGGTTTATTTGATAAAATCAGGTCGCTTTTATTGCAGGTCAAACATATTTGAACTTGTTCGAATGTAGAGCAAATCTTTATTCTATCTTTATTGCATTTGAAGGGTACCGAAGAATAAGGGCGTAAATACCAAATTTCGGAAATGCGTTTTATTGGCCTCAACTAAATGTTATGACCTAACTCATGTCTTTGTAGAAGATTATTATCTGGTTCGATTTAGAACTAAGTCAAAATCCATGTTTAATACTTTTTTTTAGTCTTAACTTCTTTTCACCTGTTTTTTTAAAGATTTAATTAAGCTGTGTAATAGCTCGTAATTAGTTTCCTCTTTTTAAATTAAAAAATAAATAATTTGTGTAACTCTTTGTGTGTCTTTATTTTTTGGGGATGAGCCGCACCTTTGGTAAAGGTTTTTTTTTTTTAAGGTGGCTACTTACTTGAGGACGTTTCTTCCATGTTTCGATAAAGTTCTGTAATAGCCCGAAAGTGTTTTCTTGCTTCTTTTAAAAAAAATGTATGCAGCTTTTTCTGTGATAGGTCCGGCATTTTTTGGGACGCGCCGTTTTCTGGCAATGGGTCAAGTGATAACTCAAAAAACCTTTTTGTTTTTTTTTAATAATTAAATAAAAAATGAATGCACCTCCGTCTCCAAGGTGATTAATTCTTTAAGAATGTTCTTCTTAAAGTTCAATAGACGCAGTAATAGCTTGAAGGTAATTTCTTTTTCCAAAACAAAAATTAAGTGCAACCAATTTACACAGTTTTATGAATTAGATGTATATTATTTGGTTGAATAAAAAATTCTTTTCATATATTTGTAACTATTATTTGTGCCTCCTGTAATATTCGAATTTTGGCAGTTACTTCCTCATGCCCCAGAACCCTTCATTCCCAATAATATTTCCTTCAAATTTTTTTGTTCTACGGAGCAAAATGCAGATTCTTAAACTTTAATTAATAAAAATTGAAGGATCTTGTATTAAAAGATTTCAAAATTCAACAATGTTAAATTAAAATATTTTGATGTGGAGTAAATTATCATTTATTAGTAATAGTATTTTATATAATATAAATATTTTATAATATAACGTGTATATATAATATAACAAATATAATTTTAACGTTTAGCTCAATACCAAACATTTAATTATAAACAAATTATAATTAAGCGCTCAGCATTGGACAATTTTAAGCTTAAAGTCTTAAATTTAAAAATTTCCAACGGAAATTATTAAAAATTGAAGAGTTTTAAGCTCATGCCATGTTTAATGTTTGGCATTGACTAGTATTAAGAAATTTTCGTAACTTCAGCCCTGAACTAGCTGAAAAAGGGGTTAGTCTTACAGAAAAATCCGTAACAGTTGACAGTTTGTTAATTCTTAGCATTAGAGATTAAAAATATTCTATTTTTTATCAGACATTCAAAAATATCAGAACTATTAAGAATTTAAAGTCTTCTAGGATTAACAAATTCAAATTGATAGCGTATACGAACAGAAGAATGTTAAATTTTAGAAGTTAAATTATTATAACTAATTTGTTATCATTTGTGCTTGAAACAGAAAAAATAAGGCAGTTCAAGATGTTCTTAGGTCATAGAATTTTCTATGTTTAACTTTTATTATAAGTAAAATATGCAATTCTCATTAAATTCTCATGATCAAGGACCGATTTTATTCATTCAAAAATGATTTATAATTCTGCTTGGTTGTATTTTAATAAAATTAAAATTATTTATAAAATAATTTGTAAAAAAAATAATAGCTGTATGATTTACAACAAAAAAAAATCATTGAAACCTTCTCAAACAAGATTGTAATAAATCTTTCAATAAATAATATTAAATTTTTATCATTAGGAATGGATACAAATTGCAGCTTTGACCTCAATTTGAAGCTAAAACACAAAACTGCACATAAAATTGTTCAAATAAACAGTTTCAAACAAAATTTTTTCTCTTCTAAAAAAAGTTTACATTTCTCTTTAAAAGTTCTCAGCAATTAACATTTGGTTTATAGATTGTACATATAGTACGTTTTTTAAAATTGAACCATTTTAAACTTTAAACAGTTTTCAATTCAAAATAGTGCAAATTTAAAAAATTTTAATTAAAAAATATTAATTTAGAAAACTTAAAATTAAATGATTTCCGATTTAAGCATTTGAAAATTTAAAACTTTTTAATTCAACTTTAGGAAAATGTAGTAATATTTCATTTGAGCTGCCAAAGCTATATAGATTTAAATTGGAATGCTTACAAATAATACTATTAAAGGATTTAGGATTAGAAAATTAAAAATTTGAAAACTAAATAAATTTTAAAGTAAAAACTTTCGAAATAATTATAGTTGAAATTGGAAGCGTTTAAAATATAATAGTCTGATGTTTCAAGTACCATAAACTGTATACAATTGAAAGTTTTTGAGCCTTAAAAATTGTACAAATTCCATGTGTCAATAATAATCGTTCATAACAACTTGAAACCCAGATGAGCTATGGTCATGCAATTTGTAGGGATTGTAGTCCTAAATAGTGCTTATTATTTATTAGGTTTAGCGCCAAATCTGATAAGAATGGCTACGTCTGGTTGACCCGAAAAACTAGAGGGTTGGAAAAGGGCATCCCCTTTTCCAACTCCCCCGGAAAATTCGGGATGACTAGCCAAGTATATAAAAAATATTTTACTACTCATCCCATATTTCGGAACAAGAGACTTAAGATAATAATACATTTTTTCAAATTTCATGTTATACTTAAAAATCTTTTCAGATGTGAATATGTTTCCCATTTTGATTATTGAAAAAAAAAGTTCATACGTAGATTTTGATGAATTACATTTTCCCCTAACGAAAAAGGAAATTCGAACTATTGAAAATTTTTAGCACAGCATTAAAAGTATTGTCAAACGCTGAAGACAAATATTTGCAAACGCGGGGTGGTATGTAGTTGATAAAGTTCGGTAGAAGGTCTTAATTTTTTATTTATTAATAACTTTTTTGTAAATTAGGAATATAGCAACATAGTAAGTACGAAATTTATTCATTTTGTAATTTTTTCTAACTTTGAATATATACAGTATCATCAGACATTATCCAGCGCCTATTTTTCGAGCGGTTGATAAAGTGACTTACTGTTTACAATATTAACACTCAATTTTTCCATCACAATAGCACGAAAAAGCACGTGAATTTTTTTACGGCATTCAAAAATGGGGATAACATTGAAAATACATAACAATTTACAAAGTATATTGACTTATTTTGAAGGTCAGTCTTTATAGCATTTTGCTAAATAGCTCCGATATTTTTAGAATTTTTACAATAGATTCTACCCTGAGGTCGAACTTGGTGCGAAAATTTCGTCAAATTTTAAATAAGGATTGTACTTACCTATGATTAAAAAAATTCCAAGCAATGATGTTCTTATAAATAATACTAGAATTTATTAAAATATGATAAGTGATTATTTTTTTAAAAAGATTGTAAGTATTCACATATTTTTGAAAGCTTGTGACTTTTTTGCCCTAAATTTGACGCTTGGCAAAATTTAAGAAAAAATTCTAATATGACATTAACAATTTAGAAAAACACTATATATTATACAATTGACATCTTACCATAAACTTGAATTTATTAAACGCAAAATTTAATTACCTCTCGTATTAATGTGAGGGAAAAAATTGCATGTTGATATTATAAAAATTAAGACACTTTAGCAACAGCTCAAGAAACAGGCATGTAGGCAATCAGTTGATTTAATTGATCTTCCTATAAACTTTTTCCTTGAAAAGTAGGTGTGCTGCGAAAATTTTGAACGCATTATTGTCGCTCTTCTGCAATAAGACTGGTTAATTTGAAAAACTCGGAGAAAAGAGTGTTGTCAAATTCACATACATAATTAGAATTTCAGTTTTAGTTGAAGGGCTTAGAAGAATTTCCCATTCATATGCTCAATAAAACAGATAACAATTTCAGATTTATTATTGTTGAACTTTATTTACCCAAAGCCAGAAATATTACGTAGTATAATTATCTGTATTTTACATAAACAAGAGCAAGATTGTGGTCAAACATTAATATAATCTTATGTTTTTACAACAGGTCAAAAAAATTAACATTTTCAAATATTTTTATTGCATTATTCAAATTAAAATCAATATTTTTGAAAACCAAAACTCATCACTTAAGGTTAATTTTTGCTTGTTCGATGCAAAAAATGTACAACTTTTTCAATAATCTATTTACCATTTAATCACTAAATTTATGATTACTGACATTTAAAATAAAAAAAATGAAATTATTCAAATATTTTAAAATTCATATTTTATTTTAAATTGAAAGGATTTCTGCTTCCCTCTCTTTCACGGACAATCAAATACGCAAAATTTTGCTTTTTTTGAATAGTGGAAATCTTGCAAATTTAATGAAATCGTTATATTAGAGAAAAAATATCGGGACAAACGTAAGATATACAGGGTAATCTGTGCAAGAACCTACTTAAATATCCTGTAAATCTCAGATTTTTTCGTTTTACTTCCTAGAGAAGCTCATCATAAAAAAAATTTGAAACTTCTAAAGTGCCGAGTTTAAAAATCAAATTTTTCATAATACAGGATCAAGATGTAAGAGACTCAAATTTGTAAAAGAAAAAGCAAAATTTAAACGTTTCTGGTAAGTTTTGGATTTTAGAATTAATAATTTAGATTTAAATGCTGAAGTGAAGATATAGAGAAATCAATTTTTTATACTCATTGTGAAAACCGTTTCTTTCTCTTTATGAACAAAAAAGTTACTTTTGCTGATGTCAAATATAAATTAAAATACTGCTGTATATGTCTAGCCTTATTAAATACAATTTTGCATTATAGATCTGCAATTTTTCTCAGTTTCACTATAAACATATATGTTGAACATAGTCTTACAATAAAAGTATTTTTGTTTATTTATTGTTATCTCTACATAGGCTTTCAGGTATTTTCAGGCACTTTCGAGTATTGCTTTCTCATTTAATAAAGAAGTTGATCATGGAGCTCTTTTATAATGGGCATAAAAAAAGATTAGAAAGAAATTGAAAAAAATAAAGTTTATGACATTTGGGATAATTTTACGTTGTAATTAACAAGTTTATAGTTGCAGAATAATTTCAGTAAGCTATATGTATCAGGATAAGTGAAGAAAAAAAAAATTTTAATTTTTTAAATTTTTTAACTCTGCTGAAAAATTTTCTCATGGCATTGTAAGAAGGTAAAACATGTTTAAAAAAATGATAAAACTCTCTAAAGCAAATGGCTTTATTTTTATTATTGGGATTTATATTATGTTTATCTACTATTTGATTTATTTAAACTTATTTTATTTTATTTATATTTCAGCTGTATTTTTTTCTGATCCTTTTTACTATCTTTCAAAGTACATGCCAATATTTATATTTTTTAAATGTCAATTCGCACGCAATTTAATATTATCTTTCTCAAGAAATATCTTTTCTATTTGTAGACCTCTTGAACAAAACCAATCTTACAAATCGCAGCGACTTTTAATTAAAACTTAGGCTGTTAAACAGCAAATTGGACCACCATGCATTGTTTCCCTCGACAATAAAAAATTAACCTTTGCAGACTCTTTTCTTAGAGTTTATGAAAACCGCGCGCGAAATTTCACATGCTACAACAAGCACGCTATCGCATTTCTTAATTAAGCGTCCCGTGCGGTCCTTGTGTCGGATCCAAGCGTTCAAAATCCATCGACCCTTTTGTTTCCGCCACCGTCCTATCAATGAAGGTAGAAAAGGCGGTATTCTTTTGAAACCAGATCACGGTCAAGACCTTGGCTTCCTGGTAGTCAAGAATGTTACCCTTCTCGCTGAACGCCTGAGGTGTCAAATGTTATCCTCCAAAGTTCATTTACGCCATTACGCATGCAAGCCTCGAGCGCCACGTGATTCGTCCCTATATAGTCCGTTAATATTTCATGTGCGACCTAACACGAACACGTCCCGTTTCTGAAATAGTCACACTAAATTCTGTTTACAGACATGTCTTCTCAATTTGCATCTATCAGGTTAATCGTTAAACAAAGGGAAATGATTATAGAAATTTTAATAAAACTCTGTAACATCAAATTACAAATTGAAAATTAGATAATAATCCGAGCAAACCGCTAATATTACCTGCTAATCAAAGCGGATCATTAACAAACCTTGAACCCGTTTCTTCTCAAAACAGGGGCTATAGGGTAAGTTGAAATCCTGAGATAAGTTTGTGCAAATACATTTTTTATTAATTATCATTTCCAGATGATCCAAACTGATTTAAATATACTATTAGATGAATATCAAAGTCAAAACACTTACATTTATTAAACTCAATCACACCCAAGGACTTCGGCCCACCCTTACGCGAAATATTTATTCCCATTCATTCTTATATAGTGTTCCCATTGAGGCCCTCAAAATGCGTCTCTGGAAACCCCGAACAATATTTTATAAAATAAAAAAATATATAGATAAGGAAAACTTAGCGAGCAAGAAAAAAAGCAAGCATCCTTGAGGAGAAAAAATCGCCATAAGAAGAGATCTGCCCGGAAAGTATTTGAATTTGCGGCATGCCAGGAGTAAGAGTTAATACTACTTAATGACAATGATATCCTCTTCAAAGTAATCTACTTTGAAAGCCATAACCTTCTTTCAGCGGTCCTCCTACTTTTCGAATCATTTCGGAATAGCTAACAGACGCTTCGTTGCATGCTGTGTTATTTCCTCTTTTTTGGAAATATTTTTCCTTTTAGAGTATACCTCAATTAAAAAAAAAAAACAAGCAATCACAAGAAGCCACGTCAGGACTGAATGGGGGTTGCCGAGGTTTTGTAAGACCGCGTTTCACCAGAAATTTCTGAATAAGCTGCGATCATTAGGCAGATGTGTTGTCGTGGTGAAGGATTCAGTCGACACT
>JAUELO010000179.1:43764752-43778476 GCA_032357855.1 Amphibolips quercusostensackenii | reverse complement strand
CAGGTTTAAGCGGGAGATGTTTTTAGATTTTTCTCAATAAATTACATTTAAGAATTATAATTGAATATTACAGGGTTTCTTCTCGGGGGGGGGGGGGCTTTATTTTATTACCTAACGTCACAAAGTGTTACACATTGACGCATTTTTAGAAAACTTTCGAATTTTCAGTCCAAACAGTTCGATTTTCGAGAATAAAGTTCACTTTCTGCCAGGAGAGATGGTTTTCCAACCAACAAATATAGCTTTTCTACCATAAAAGATGAAATTTCAATCCAAAAGGGATGAATTTTTAACGTAACAGTTGAATTTTCAGCAAGCAAAGATGACTTCAACAAAATGGTTCAATTTTAAACAATATAATAATTACAACTTTAAGAGAATTTAAATAAAAAAAAAATTTTCAGAAAATAGCAAAACTTTTATCCAAGAATATTAATTTTCTACCAAAATGCGAATTCTCAACCAGTAGAATTCAACTAAAAAGGCCAATTTGAGACAAAATAGTTTAATTCTCAACAAAAGTGATGAATTTTCAAGCAAGAAGATTAATTTTTTACCCAAATAGACAAAAAAAACAATAATTTTCATCTCATAAAGAATAAATTTTCAACCGAAAATAAGGTAGTTACATTTTCAGATAAAAAATTAATTTTTGCACCAAAGAAACAAATTTCAAAAAAAAAACGACCAAATTTCCAAATTAATAGATTAGTTTTCAACCGATAGTTTTTTCTTTAAAGTTGTTGCATTTTCATGCCAAGAAAAAGGAATTTTCTACAAAACAGTTAAATTTTTAATCCGAAAATGTAAGTTTTAAACAAAAAAATTAATTTGCTACCAAATAGTTGAATTTTCAACTAAAGTGATGAATCTTCAATAAATAAAAATAAATTTTCCACAAAGTAGTTTAACTTTAAATCAAGTAGTTAATTTTTCGACCTAAAATAAAATTAATTTTCAATGAAACATGTGACAGTGAATAATTCAACCAATCAAGGTTTGAAATTAAAATCAAAAGCGATTTAATTACACCAAAAATGATGAATTTTTAACAAAATAGTTAAATCCTTCAACAAAATAGATTAACAGTATAACCAAACAGATAATTTTCAACCAAGAAGTTGCATTTTTATCCAAAAAAGATACATTTTCAATCAAAAACATTGTTTTCTACGAAAGAAGACGAATTTCAACAAAATAAATGCATTTTTAACTGGAAAGGATCGATTTTAATTTAAAATGTCAGTTTTCAGCTAGAAATAGAACAGTTGCATTTTCAGGCATGGAAATTAATTCTCAAACAAAAATAATAAAAAAAATGTCTAGGAAACTAGTTCAGTTTCCAACAAAAAAGATGAATTTGCAATTAAAATAATAAATCTTCAAAAAAAATCAATTTTCATGTAGCGAGTTCAGTATTTTACCAAATACATAAATTTTCCAAAAAGAAATTGGTTTTTGAATCAAGAAAATGAATTTTTTACCACAAAAGACGAAATATTTACTACTTGTTTACTAATATTGAATACTTGATTTTTCTAACTAAAAAGGTGAATATTCAATGGAGCGTTCAAGTTTTTAACTAAAAAATATAACTCTAAATCAAATAGTGCAATTTTTAACTAAAGTTTTAAATTTTCAACCAAGAATTGCATAGTTAAATTTTCAATGAAGCAATTAATTTTCAACCGAAATTGAAACGTATTTTCAACAAAATAGTTCAATTGTCAGAAAAGTCAACTAAATAGATGAATCTTCAACCAAAAAAATAAAATTTCAATAAAAGAGTTTAAATTTTGACCAAGTGGTTAAATTATTGACCAAAAAAGATGAATTTTTAACAAAATAGTTGCATTTTCAAAAAAAAAAATCAAATTTTCAACCAAATAGTAGAATTTTTAATCAAACAAGATGAATTATAAACCAAGAATAGTTGGATTCTTTTATTGGGTTCTATTATTTCAGTTAACATTCAAGAAAAAAGTGAGAAACAGGGAAAGATTCTTGAATACAGGAAAAATAAGAATTATTAAAAAAAAGGGGGATATTGACAAATTTGCAAACTTTTTTCAAATGTATTATCAGGAAATCTCAAATTGGTAACGTTATAGCCTATGGGCGGTCCCTAATATGTTAAGTTAATCTGCTGTCTAAATTAATATTGAAATTATATCAATGTTCTTGAATGAAAAAAATGTCTGAAGAATTAAATTGAAAGTATTCTTATACTACTATCACTTATTATTTTGTTTTGTTATTATTTATTATATTTGCTATTAAAGCATATAAAAGGGTTCAGATAATGTGTGAAATGACATTTTGATGGTGGGGGGTGGGGGGTCACCGAAATGTAACAAACTGTCTCAACAGAGAGGGATGCGTCAAAAATTACTAAAAATAGCATCGCTTTATACTGTAAATATACATTTATAGCACTGGATACATCACGTATTTAAATTAATCTTCTTTTATTATTTTCATTAATCTCAGGAACATATATTTTATTGAAAATATCAATGTGTTATAAATTTTCACGGAACTTTTAGTACTTAAAACTCACATACGAAAATAATGTAAAAATTTTTATAAATTATTGATCAAATTCATGTAAATTAGAATAAAATTTAAATTTGAAGTGATAGAAAAAGGAATTTTGGATCGAAAAGGAAGTCTGAGGGGATGAAAAAGAGGATTTTCATTGAAAAAATTTAAAACATTAACAAAATATTTGTCCTGTTGTAAATTTACCTTTACAAAGTAAAAGACATAGTTATTGAATTTTACTTATGAAAAGTAATATTTCCACACATTTTGACTTTTATTAGTCAAAAACCAAATATCTTATCTTACTTAAAAGTCAAGATAATTTTGTGATGACGATATTATGCTGTATGATAGGTTACATTAATATCAAAGTAAATTGACAAGTAAAATTTTGCAGCCTTTTTTAATCGACTTAACCACAATAAAGAAAATTACAAACTTATACAAATATTATTTCTGGCAAACATTCCTAACGAAACTGAACTAAACAGTCTCTAAAAAAAAAAGTTTACGGTTATTTTACAAAAAACAATAAAATGATAAAATATGAAACCATGAGTGTACTGTTTTCTTCAGCGTGTCGTTGTTTAGCCCCGACTTAGCCTGGGGATGGAAAGAAAAATTAGTATTTTATTCAATATTTATTTTCTTCTGAATTAAAATTCATCGAGTAGAACGGCAAAAGGGCGTTTACACCATTCCTTAGGAGAGAGAAAACTATTTCTCTAGAGTGTCTGCCTGTCCGGGAAATCGAGAAATGACCAGGAAATGACCGGGAACGTAATTTAGTGACCGGGAACGTAATTTAGTAACCGGGATTTTTCTCTCGAATGCACTAATACGCAAATTGAAAGTGTTCCATATATTTTATTACTCTACTTCTAAGTTGGAACTAGTTGGAACAGGTAATTTTCAAGCAAATCATTTTCATTTAGAATATAAAATTTCCTAAAAGAATTACGATTCTGACTTGAAACAGTGGATTTTCTAAGAGTTTTAATTCTGAGTTGGGTCAGGAGCATTATAATTTAGACTTTTGATAGGGAATGAACGTAAAGATTGATAATTTTTTCTTTGAAATAGGGTATTTTCGCAAAGAATTATAATGTAGGCTTACAGGAAATTTTTGTAAAATCCCCTGTTTTAAGTTGCGAATCTTTTAAATATTTTTAAATGTTTATAAATGCCTTGAAAATTTTAAAAATCCTTTGAAATCATTTAAATATTTTAAACTCCTTTAAATTGACCTGTAAAAATTAACAATTAACCAGAAGTTTAAAAATATCCGTCGGATAGAAACTCTATTTATTGTCTTCTGAATTAATATTTATCACGTAGAACTGCAAAAGGGCATAAGCGCTATTCCTCAAGAAAGAAAACAATCTGCCATTTTAAGTATTGTAAGAAAAAGAAGTTATCGTCACAAATAAATATTCTTTACAATCGAATGTTAGAAGCACCCTGATGTGTAATAACTAAAACCGTTTATCCGAAGATATTAGATAATTTATAACGGATATTAAAGGCTCAAATCTAATAATAATTTATGAAATTCAAAATTTGTAAATTTTCGAGAACTTAATTTAGTATTTTTTGATATAATAGTTGGAACGTTTTGTTTGAAGAAAGATCGAATAATGTTGATTTTCTAAAGTATGAAATCACGTTACGTGCTAACGTGTAAGTTTTCCTTTAACCGCAGTTCTGAAAATAGCTTCCCGAGAAACCCTTCATTTTCTCTAGTCTCCATCCTCCCTGGAGAATAAATCATACTTATTAATTGTGCTCACAAATGCAAAGAGCACCCTGCTGCAGTTGACAAAAGAAATTAGACAGTCAAATTGATTATAGGATTATTGAATCTCAACATGCAAAACGGAAATTTCATTATTTTATAGCATTGAGGATATTATTCTTCTACTGGATGATCTTTACATAAATTGATGAATTTAAGTAAAAGAGTGCATGAAGATAAAAAAAACTGGTGCACACTCAGAAGATGATTTGTTTGACTCAATCAACGATTTGTTTGACCCTATTTTTGCGACCCTAAAATGCGACATCGCCTCCGATTTTGTATTATTTATTAATTATTGCTTATTATTATTGATCGTTTATTGTTCATAGACGAGAGAAGGATTTTACATATTTCAATAGATTCATTTAATTAAAAAGAATAAACTTAATACTTAAAATATTGGTGTATTTTAAAAATTGAGGCTTTTTCTTTTATAAATGTCAAAGAAATTGACAAATCTGTATACATCAAAGTTGTATTTGGTCACGCAGGCCTTTTAAATATGGTATATTAATTGATTTATCTTATAACAAATAAATGCATTACTTAGAATTTTTATATTTTCTAAAATTACACAATTTTTTCTCTGACAATCGTTAAAGAAATTTGTTTTATTATTTTGTTATATCTGTAAGATAAAAAAAAACTGATAGACTAAAAATTCAAGCACTTTTAGAGATGAAAATTTTTTCATGTCGATAGCTATAAACATTTTATTGAATTATAATCAACTCAATACCACCCCGTGTTTTTAAAAATTTGGCTTACAGATCCTGGTATTACTGTCAATACTGTGATGAAATTTCTTTAAAATTTCGAATTTTTTTAATACATTTTTGTCATTCCTACTAGTATTTATTTTTATCTAATCCGGCTCAAAACTCAATCCATAATGAGCATTATTTTTGACTACAATTTCTTTAAATTTCATGAACCTACTATCTAAATTTAAATAACTAAAAATTTAACTAATTAAAGCAGTGCTAAGGATTTTAACTGATGAATCAGTTATTTTATTCATTACATTGATTCGAATAGTGAAATGCATTATAAAAGCCTAAATTAATTTTAAAATCGTGAATATAAATTATATATCTTATGTATTAAATTAATTTATGTAGGATCGTTTATGTTAAAAATGTTTTGGAAATCTTTAATTACGAGTTTGTGTTTAGAGTGGTAGATCAACTTGATTTTGAATTATCATAAAGAGAGTAATGTTTTACACAGGAACATTTTTTAAAAACCTCATTTTTTTATTCCTGAGGTCGAATTTTGTCAAGCTATGTCAAAAAGTGAAGTTTGAAAATTTGCATTAGTACAAAGCTTTTTATATGAGAAAGCAAATAAATGTGAAATCATCCTTGTTAAAAGTCATTTGCATTTTTATAATTTTTTAATTCATAGGACTCGAACTTTGTATGGTTCAATTCCCTTAAAACCTATACTTCTATTCAGAATCTTTCAATTGTTGCAAGACTTTCTGATTAAATATCTTTCATTTTTTAATGTCTAAAGTTTAAATCCTTTAGTTTAAAAAGTTACACTTTTTTGTAATGGCTCTAATTTAAAACATGTCAAATTTTGAACTCACAAGTTTAAAATTGTTGAATTATTCAATTAAACATCACTTTAATTAAAAATATTTTTATCAATACACGATTTTCTATTTAAAATTACGCACTTTGAGATTTCATATTTTTAATGCTTAAAACGTAATGCCATGTAAGTGCAAAAAAAATTCAGAGGAGGAAAAAGCGTTCTAAAAATTCCCAGTATTTAAAAAAGAAAAAAATGAAAAAGTACTTTCAAGAATGTACCAGGAAAAAATTTCATTTCGAAAAACTAATTTTTGACACTCTAATTAATACAAATACATATATATCAATGAAACAGCAGAACTATGTTATGAAACAAATAGAAGGCTCAAAAGTGAAACAGTAATTTGATAAAGTCGTCAATGTAAAATAAAATTGAGTTTTTCACACAAATTTTTTAAAGCTTTCAAAAAATAATTTTGTGGTGAAATCATTAAAAAATTAATATCGCAGCGACTTAAAGATTATTTAAAAAAATATATTTCCAAATCGTTTAAACAGTTTGTTAAAAAATGCGAGATACGAAAAAAACTGAAAGCGTCATTCGATTCTACTGAAAAATCACGTAAGCTTATGTGTTTTCCTTCTTTTTCATGGAATAATTTGCGAAAAAGTATGAATAAACTATTAGATGGTATACAACTGATATTCATACTGTTACAACAAATTAGTTTCAGCAAAAAATTGTGCAATACATGGATTTTATGTATTTTTTTAGTAAAAAATCCAATTTTTTTACTATAATGTGCAGTAAAATTCTACAGAATTTTTAACATCACGAAACTTTTTTTTAAGTGTCCCATACATATTTATGTAGCAGCACCCTTGAATTATTTAATTTTCAATACTCAATTTTGAAAGCATCCCTATTGATCTCTCGAACCTTACACTGTTTTGTTTTATACCCTTAAAACTGTACATTCTACTACTTCGAACCCTTTCAATTTAATATAAAATATAACATTAATTCATATTTACGATGCTATTATACAAACAAAAAAATCAGGAAAATTAGTTTTAATTTCTTTTTGAATTGAAAAAACTTGGTTAACTAAAGTTAGTTAAAGTATTTGAATTGAATATGTAGGGAAATTGATTTCCTTGGTATTTTTCAAAGCTTCTCTTTCTCGGTATTTCCCGAATTATGCACCAAATTCCACAGAGAGCGTGTGAACCGATTCCTGCCTGTTCGAGGTTGAGGAGGATATGGTTGTCCGGAATTTTGATAACGCAAAGGTCGAACGTGCTTCACCGCAAGAACCGCGGTATCTCCCTTAGGTAACCGCGAAATGGAAAAATCTCTAACTCTCTGTGCACACCTATATGTGTCGTTTCAAGCTTCTATTCAATAAAGAAAATGCTTTCAGGGAATATCATGTAATTCCCTCATTTTGAATACGACTTAAAGTACTCGTATCTCGAAAACTATTTATGAAAACCATAAATTGTTATCTAAAAAGATTATAATATAAATTCGAAATATAATTTTGATTCTCTTTTAATTATGGTAGCTGTGGACTTCATACCACAGGTAATATCAATTTTCTTTTAAATTGAAGCACGTCAATAACTCTAATATAGCAGATTCACAAATGAAATTTTTATTTTATTTAGACTATGGAAACGAGTTCGATTCGATAATGAATACATGGCCATTTTTTTTGGCAGTGAATAGATACGGTATTAATTAATTAAGTTAAAGAGACATTTCAATCAATTATTTATCAATAATTATACAGTAACTAAAATTAAAGATTGTGTTCAATGGAACTGAGAATGATAACGATCATTTTTCGAAATTTAAGATAATAACACAAAAGAAACATGATTGTATTTTTAAAGTTATCTTCTTCTAGAACCTTCGATTAAGTTTCAATAAAAAAAGTTAATTTTAGATCGAAATAAAATTTAATTTTTTATACATGAACTATTTTAGGCACTAAAAGAACAAAAGAATTCACAAATCAAAAAGGAAAGAGTCAAACGAGACCAACTTCTCACTAATTTTCCATTCTTTGGTAAAACTTGATTCCCATATATAAGAATTTATTATCGAGAACAAAGAATCAATTTATCCAGTTAGTAACACCAACACAAACTTTGTTATATATTATTAAAATTATGACCAAATGTGATTTTATGTTTTTAAAGGACTGGGTGATATCTAGGACTTACATGGAAATTATGTTGATCATATTTCCTTAGTCTAAGTGCCCAACGTGTATTGTCCTGTATAAATTTCTCATCCTTATATTTTCTTAGTTTTACAAGCATATTACTTTTTAACAGAACTCTAAATCGACATATTCAGATGAAAAGGTTCCAACTCGGAGAAACAAAATGAAGGGATGATAACTCGTGGAGACCAAATGAAAAAGTGCTACAGAATTAATGGCGCTGATGTTTCCAAAAAAATTTATTCAAGATCTTAAAGCTTCGACAGTTCGCCCGCGAGTTAGCACCTTCTCATTTTGTCTGCATGAGTTAGCACCACTTTGCCTGGTTTTTTCGAGATTTCATCCTTTCATTTAAACAAGGCGAAATATCGTTTGTAAACCTAATTTTCCTAACATTGATTCAAAAGTGTTTGAAATTTTTTTAAAGAAGGTAAAACTCCCATGTTAAGTCCATTATAATTTTTAATATTATTTTTGTTCTGATTCTTATTATAACTTTTTACATAAATTTTATGTTTGGAATAATGATTGCGAAAAAGAATTTGTTCACACAATTTAATTTTTTGTCATAAAAAACTGGATGAGACAATCCAAGAGCTCCAACAATCGAATTCCTATTTTGTTTTAAATAAAATGATTTTAAAAAACTAATTGTTCTTCCCGAAGAAATCGTTTTTCTATGTCAGTCTGTGATAATATAGGCTTCATCAGCTTTCATTCAAGTCATATCTAAAGAATTTCATCTTCAATTTCAGTTTCCAGAGTAAATTTTAATATTGTATGTATACTGTTAAGGAATAAAATTGTTTATATTTACACAATGTACAGAATCATCAACATATCTTGCATAGATATCTAAATTAAAATCAGTTTTTTTGAAGACTTCATTTTCCAAATCCTCTACAACGATTTCTGCTAGGATAGGAGTCAGAACTTTTTTATGTGGAATGTTTGGAAACATCAAGTTTGAGGCATCAATCAGAGTATTTGTGCATATTATAGGATCCTCCTCAGTCTCAGACAAGAAGGTAGAACTTGATGTTACTTTTTTGCCCTTTGCAGCTTTAAAATTTTGAAGAGCTTCTTGTATGTTCGCACTGTGTTAAATAACTAAGAGTCTGTTTATTCAGCGAGAGCGGAGATTTATCGCGAGACACATGTGCCTGACCCTCTTCAAAGAGGACTAAAGTGACCGAAGTGACCGAAATACACAGCGAAAAGGGAACCTTCAATGCTTGAGAGACGAATGTCATGAGCAGTGACTTATAAAATGAAAGCCTTAAAGTCTATAAACAGAGAAAAATCCAGTTGATAAAATTGATCCCGAAATTGGATCAAAATAATATCCAACGCTTTTGTTGTATAGATTTCGGATTTTTTATTTGATCATAAAATGCGCATCAGAATAATGCGATTTTCGAAATCAATTGTCTTTTATGAATTTTCATGAGTTTTAACTGTCGATTATAAGTTGTTATGTCACGAACAAGTCATGACCGTATGCATGCACACCGTAATTTGAAAACTATAAAGATTTTGAAAAAACTTCCTGCATTTTTTCAACGAAGAATCATTAAGTTTCAATGAATAATTGAACTTGCCATAGAGATTTATAGTCCAATATAGGAGAATTGAAATTTTTCTATCACCATGAAATTAAAAATGCTCTCAAATTTTCCATGATGGAATTCGGAACTAGGTAACTCAATAAAAATATGTTAAACAAAAAATTAATTTTCAGAGTTAAATATTCTTTTTTTGTTTGTTTGTTGAAAATTTATTTTTGTAACTAAAAATTAAAGTATTTCTGTTAAAGATTCATTACATTAGTGGAAAATTTATATCTTTGGCTAAATATACAACTATTAGTGATTGAAAGTTCATTCTTTTTGTTGTAAAGTCTGCTATTATATTTTTGGCAGTTAATTCATCTTTTTGGTTAACAGTGTTATTATTTGGTTCAGCATACAATTATTTTTTTTTATTCAACAATTTTGTTAGAAAGTTATTTTTTTATTTAAGAATTTAACGATTTTGTTGAAAATTCAACTATATGATTAAAAGTTACCTCTTTTGTTTAAAGCTCATATTTGCGGGTTGAAAAATTCAATTATTTTTCAGATAATTCCTTTTTTTTGCTTGATAATTCCTCTTTTCGTGAAAATTTTATCACTTTGGCAAAAAGTAAATTATTTTTTATTAAAAATTTAACTATTTCGTTGCGAAGCCCCTTTTTAGAAATTTATCACTTGCAGTGGAAAACTTAACTATATAGTGCAAAATTTTTTTTTTAGTTGAAAAATTAACAATGTGTTTAAAACTTTACGTATTTTGTTAAAAATTGATTTTTTTTTGTTTAAAATTATTCTTCGTGGTTAAAAAGTTGCGTTTCATAAATAGTCTTTTTTCTGAAAATTCAACTCTTTTGATGAAAATTCATCTGGATTCTGTTAAAAAATTCGATTTTTTGGCTGAAAATTCATCTTTTTTGGTTAAAAAATAATATTTCTTGTTATTGTAAATTGAACTATGTGTTAAAAATTCGTATACCTTATTGAAAATTTAACGTTTTCTAAAACATTTTCTGGTTCTCATCGAAAGTTGTACATCTTCCAGAAGTGCGCCTTAAAACTTAAACAATATAAAAAAATACTTTCAGAATAAAAAAAGTGAATTTTCAGTTACATAGAGAATTTTTCTCTAATTATGAAATAAGAATTAGAAATTTTATGCTATGAATAACCTACGACCTTAAATAATAACTATAAGAACTGACAATCGACAGGTATAAATAGAGTTGTGTAAAAATGAGATTTAGGTCCGCAATAAGTGGATCACTTTGACGTAAAGTTGATAATCAGAATTGTATAATAAATGATTTATTTTTGGGTGGTAAAATAATAATTTTTTTGACGGTTATAAATAATAGAGCTCACAAATTATATGTTTCAGTTTTTAGAAATATTGACAGTTTTGAATGAATTTTACTTTTTTTATCTTATTATATTAAAGTAACAGGAATAGTGCGTTTTATTTTGTAATCATCCTGATTCCTTTTATCAAAAAAAGTAACATTTAATGGAATTTCATAGTGCCTCTAAATCTAATTAATACCCATAGTAATACGAGTTTCTTCCATGCTTCTTTCCAAAGATAGTAATCTACTCTAAGATTTTTTTTCATTCTATTCACTTCTAACCTAATTAATTTTAAACACATTTTCTTCTATTAATAAATGTTAGAAATTTTTCTCAATTATGAATATTTTATTTACCGTTAAAAAATGTATTTGGTTTAGTGTTAATTACAATAAAATATTTCAAATTCAAGAAATTACCAACCTTTAAATATCAATATGCAAATCAATTTTTGATTATTTGTATCCAAAAATAAATTTTTTACAAAAACCCGTTATTTAATAAAAATGGATTTTTTTTAAAAAGCCTTACGTATACGTATGTAATTTCGGCGTCATTTTTTAGTTTCAATACTAGCTAAAAATGCCTATAGTCACAATATCATATAACTTCAAATACTCAAAATTAATGAACTTAAAAATTATGATTTTGTCTATTTTCACGTTTTACGTAAGGTAATTACTATTATAATATTGGTGTCCAAGCTGTGACTATTTGTGAACAAAATGAGCTGGTGTTTCGAAAGTATTGTATTTTAAAAACCTTAATGCTTATAATTATTCCAGAATGTACAAAGTGAATGTTAATCTTGTTAATGAGAAACGGAGATTTTTAGCTCGGACCTACATTGCAATAATGGAGTAAGTCACAACACCAGGAAGAATTTTATACTGATGCAAAATCATATCTTAAGAAGTAAAGAAAACAAATACACTTTAAAAAATGCAATTAAAAATAATTGCACAAATTTATTTTTTTTCTGCGCCCGTTCCACAGTGGGTTGTAAGAGATATGAGATACAAAAAAATAATATATAAAACGCAAGGGTCTATAGAATTATTAGAAAGTGGAACAGAACAAAAGTTAATGAGCGTGGAAAGTAAAGTTATAGAAGTTTTTTAGTATAGGAACAAAATGAAAATTACGAGTAGGGATGGAAAAAAAACACAATTTTTGGGAAAGGAAATTGGATAAAAAAATTATAATACCGCATAGAAAATAATATAAATCTTGAAAATTGGATTAGGATAAAGAAAATAAACGTGATACGTGAATATAATTATTGGGGAGCAGTAAGGCAAAATACGATAAAACTGGCAAAATATAATAGAAATGAGTTCCATGTCAGACGTGTACCTTCTTCGAGAAATATCCTTAGTATTTTACTAAAAGTGAACTTGAAATTCAAGTATCTTTCTTGCTTCAACGTACAATAAAATGTTTTCTTCAGCCTCAAAATATTTTTAAAATAAATAAAAATGAGAAATGTAAGAACTTGGATGTGCAGTTTCGTTCTGCATGTAACTCATTCCACCCTTGTCTGATAGGCTCACTAGTGGAATTCGTGGAATTTCAGTGCGGTTTGCCAGTCGTGGATTGTATAAAGTATGCAAATTTGGACGAGATGGAACTAGAAAGAGCATAGTTGAGTGGAGAGGGGATTGTGGAATTGTCGAGGGGTGGAATGGGAAGTATGACAGTCGAGTGTGCTGGTGAGAATGAGAGAGAGAGAGAGGAGTGCGTAGAGTTTTAGTAAAAAGAAACAAAACACAATCCCGGGTGTCTGCAAGTATTGTAAATCCAATTTGCACAGCATCGGAGGTTACAGCATTTCATTCATTAGTCCTTATTAGGCTGCATTATGCAAAAATGAGTCAACTAACACGCCAACCGGACATTAGCCCTCCCCCCGCCTTTTGCTTCAGCGAGTTTACCCAACACAACTCTCGGTTAGATAAGCTAAGCGCCACCCGATGACTATCCAACCATTTCCCAAAGGACTCTCGACTACACCAAGATTTACAAGCTCAAAGGCATCCTGGATTACCAATAATTATTGCTGAAGTTTCACGTCCAATAAATGTATAGTGATGAAAACCGGCTAATCAACGTCAATTTTAGTTCATCTTTGACACAAACAAAGTACCTAATTAAGAATGTATCTGAGATGTAAATTTGTTTCGAAATTTAACACTTGTTCCGATGCTGTATTTTTGTAAAAAGTAAAAAATTTGATGAAAAGCGGATAATAAGCGTAAACTTTAGTTTATCTTTGTCACACACAAAGTATTAAATTAGGAAATTCGTTGATATGTAAGCTTGTTTCTGAATTTAACACTTGTTCCGATACTGTATTTTTGTAAAAAGTAAAAAATGTGATAGAAACCGAATAATCAGCGTCAATTTTAGTTTATATTTGACACACACAAAAAGTACTGCATTCAGAAAGTCTTTGAGATATAAACTGTTTTCTTAATGAAAGGCTTGTTCCGGCACTGCATTTGCATAAGTAAAAAAAATTTTATTTACAATTATTATTTTGAGAAACCTAAAATATTCACCGGTAGAGCAGTATCTTTCAAAATAGCTCAGTAAAAAGTCAAACATCAATTAAAGAAAATTGTTAAGCATAATTCATTATCGAAGAATGAAGTGACAATATTTATAACTTTTCCGATACTGTATTTTT
>JAUELO010000179.1:43746415-43758472 GCA_032357855.1 Amphibolips quercusostensackenii | reverse complement strand
TTTTTATTGAAAATTCAACCGTTTTGTTGAAATTTTTTTTCCGGTTGAAAATTAATCGTTTTTGATCAAAAATTATTTTTTTGTAACTAAAAATTTTACTATTCTATGCTTGGTGTTGAATTTATCTTCTTAAATTCAAAATTCAACTATTTGATGGGAAATTTCTGGAATTTGTTAATAATTTGTCCTGGGTCGCAGAATATTAACCTTCTTGGTAACTTATTGATGTTTTTGGTTGAAAGTTCATCTTCTTTGGGTTTAAAATTTAATTATTAGTTTAAAAATTCCTTTGAGAATTCAAATTTTGGCTAAAAATTCAGGTACTTTTTAAAAAATTAATCATTGTTGGCAAAAAATTAATCTTGCTGGTTAAAAATGTATCTTTTTTTGGTTAAAAATGAGTTATTTTTTTCACTAAGAATTTATCTATTCTTTTTTTTTATGCAAATTTGTCTTTTTTGATAAAAATATAATCTTGATAGTTGAAAATTATTCGTTTAATTAAAAATTTAACTATGTCTTTAAAAATAAAAATTTTTGTAGGAAAATTTATTTTTGTACTGAAAATTTATCTATTCTATTCTTGGTCAAAAATTTATTTCTTTAGTTGAAAATTATTCCTCTGTCTAGAAATATAACTATTTTATTTCTGAGTGAAAATTGGTATGTGTTATTTGGAAGTTGATGTATTTTGTTGAAAATTTGACATTTTTGGTACAAAATTTATCTTTCAAATTGAAAATTGAACTATTTGGTTGAAAATTCATTTTTTGGTTGAAGATTTATCCTTTTAGTTCCAAATTCATTATTCCGTATATGATTTTTTTTCTTTATTCACTGATGAAAATTTTTTGGTTGAAAAATCCTCTTTTTGGTTTAGAAATTAGTCTTTTTTTATTGAGTGATCAACTAATTTCCTAAACATTCGTATTTTTTAGTTTAATTCAACTGTTTTTGATTAAAAAATAATATTTTTTTTTTGTGGAAATTTCAACTATTTTGTCGAGATTTACTCTTTTCTTGGTCAAACATTATTTTCAGCGGATTAAAAAAATTTTAAAAACATTTCAAGGCATTTATAAAAATTAAACGAGATTTTTAAGGATTTTTAAATATTCCAAGAGGCTTTCAAGAATTTTAATTGAGTTTAGGGATACGAAATGATTTTTCAGAGTTTCAAGGCTTTTAGAGTTAAAAAAAATATTTTAACGGATTTCAGAGAATTTCAAAGATTTTAAGGGATTTTAAGAGATTTCAATAAGTTAAATCTTATTTTAAAGCATTTCAAACTTTTTAAACAAATTTTAAGAGATATTACGAATCGCAAAGGTTTTAGAGTATTGCACAAGATTCCAAAAAATTTCAAAGGATTTTAAAATAGTATAAAACTTATACAAAAATTTCAAAGATTTAAACATTTATTAAACATTATTGAAAGATATTAAAGATTTCTTAGTGTTGTACAAGACTTTAAAAAATTTCTAGAGATTTTACACGATGTAAATGATTTAAAAAATCTCAATATATTTTTAAAAAATCCTAGAAATTCCATTAGATTTCAAAAAATCTTGTAGGATTATAGAAACTTTTTAGAGGTTTAAAAATTTCTAAGGAATTTCAAATGATTTCGTAAGTTTTCAAGAAATTTTTACGGTATTTACACAATTTCAAGGAATTTTAAAGAATTTTACAATATTTTAGAGTTTCATAGGATTTTAAAAGAAGTTGAAAGATTCTATTAGATTATGAGAATTTTTCATAGATTTCAATGAATTAAAAAATTTTTGAGTTTTTCACAGATTTTAGAGGGTTTCAGAGGATTTTAACAGCATTCAAAGGTTCGCAATAGATTTCAGGGAATTTTAACGGATTTAAAAGATTTGAAAGAATTTCAAAGCTTTTAGGATCCCTTAAACTATTGAAAGGAATTTTTAGGAGCTTTAGCAGATTTTATGAAATTTTACGGGATTTAAAGATATCATAACAAGATTACAAGATTTCACAAGATTTACATTATTCAATAAATTTCGAGGAATAATTTAAGAAGATTTAAAAATTATTATTGTATTTTAAATTGATTCGTAGGATTTCAGGAAATTTGAAAGGACCTTTAAAAGTCATCCAGGATATCAATTATATTTGAAAGATTTCAAGGGATTTAAACAGATTTCTAAAAACGATACAGGGGATAAATGAAATACAATTAAATTTCACGGGACTTCTACGAGCTTCTAAGGAATTCAATGAATTTTAAGAGATTTCACCACATTTAAGTGATTTATATGATTTACAAAGAAATTATAAGATTTCAAGAAATGTTAGAGATTGTGAAGGACTTAAAAAGATTTGACGAGTTTCCCAGGGATTTTCAGAGGATTAAATATTAAAGAAACTCCATGACACGATTTTCCTAATATTTTTTCGGAATTTGTGCTACTATTGACACTATTTTAAATTTTTGAAATAAGTTTGAGATCTGTACAAGTAAGGGATTATATTCGTACTTGGATTGTCATAATATAAAAACAGATTTTCAAATTTTTTCAACGATAAAGGTTACAACTTTTTCATGCAGAGGAGAAAAATATGCAATTAATTTTCCTATAAGGTCATATATTTTTTAAATTAAAATCCAAAACTTTTTTAAAAGGTGTCCAGGCGTTCAATCAATGTTAAATCCCCTGAATTTATAATTGTTTATTTTTTCAGTTTTAAAATTTAGAGATTATTAAATTTTGAAAATAATAGACTATTAAACATTTAATTACTGCAAATAAAACTGTTTCAGTTTGGAAGGGCTACTTTTCGGCTACATTTTAACAAAATAAGGTCACTTGATTATACTATTTTGTGTGGATAGTACATGCGTTCAAAGTTAGATAATTGTATTTAAATGAATGTTTAGATTAACTTTTTTGCAGTTTTTTTTACACATCTCTAACTAGAATCGCTAGAATTTAATTAACGAGACCATCTCATTTTTCTTGCACAGGTGCAATTGGATTGTTTCTTTTCTGATTTGTGATCTCGGGCTAATGTGTTTCGCCTTAAACGAGGCGAAGAGAAAAGTCCGTGGCGAAATTTGTTTCTCCGGGATTTCCTAACCGAGGTATTTTAGCTAACATTTGCTATCTGGATGGGCGATCGTACATGCTCGTACATACATAGTTATACGGAAATCACGTGCAAGCACCAGAGATGAACCACCCTCAAGAGAGGATGGTGGCCTCGATTCCGCTAGCATTCCGCAAATCGCATTTTATCCCAGCAATAGACAAAGGTTTGACGACGGTTCGAAAATTTTTTAGGACAGATGGTTTCCCGAGCTCTTGTTGCAAGAAGAAAAGGACACGATCGAGAAAATTAAACGAATCTAGAAGCGATGTTCACGAGCTCGTGACAACTATTTTCCCTCCTCTATTACGTCATTTTTTCTTTATTTACTTTTTACTTTTTAGTTTTTCTTTGCTAGATCGATTTTCTCTGAAAAGGAGACGACTTTTCAAGCTAAATCATTGAAAGTATTAGAAAACAAATTAATTTTAAACCCGGAAAGACGAATTTCCAAATAAGTAAGATTCATTCATTCTTTCAACCAAGAACAGTTGCATTTTTCAACAAACAGTTGAATTTTTAGCTAAAAAGACAAATTTTCAGAAGTCAGTCGACTTTTCATTCTAAAAAGATGAATTTTTAACCCATAGGAACGACGTTTCTACCCAAAAAAAAGACGAATTTTTAACAAAACAGTCATATTTTCTAAAAAGATAACTTTTTGATTAATCATTAATATTTCAAGCTTCAAAGATGAATTTTCCACTAAATGGTTGAAACCTGTAGAAAAAATTAAACTTCAACCAAAAGCTGTTGCATTTCAAACCAGATAGTTGAATTTTCAAGCTAAGACGACGAATTTTTTTAAAAAACAGCGGGATTTTCAACTAAGAAAAATAAATTCTTAACCAAGAACTTTCAAACAAAAAAGATAAATTTTCAATACAGAGGAGCGAATTTTCTATCCAGAAAGATGGATTTTCGACCGAAACAGTTAAATTTTATAAATACAAGATGACTTTTCAACAGAAAATACAATAGTTAAATTTGCAGTTCAAAAAATTGATTTTCAACCAAAATATAGAAAAAAAACTATTTTTTCAACAAAATAATTCAATTTCCAACTCAAGCTACAATTCTTTAACTAAGACAATGAATTTTCCAACAAAGTAGTTTAATCTTTTACCTTTAAAATAAATTTTTAACAAATTAGTTTGACTTTCAACTAAGTAATTGAATTCACAACGAAAAAAGGTCACTTTTGAATTTAAAATTTATTAGTTGTATTTTTAACTGAAAACGATAAATCTCCAGCTAAAAACGAATTTTAGAAAAAATGTTTAGCTACGAAACTTAATTCTCAATTAACAAAAAAAGACGAATTTTTAACAAAATAGTGCAATATTCAACCTAATAGTAGAATTTTTACTAAAACATAATAATTCTGGATCAAGAACATAACAGTAGACTTTTCAACAAAATTAACAATTAAAAAAGGTAAAAAGGTAAATAGGAAAAAGAGTGTTTACATTTAGATTCTTCAGATTCTTCTGAATTTAGTTGCTTCACTTGTGAAATAAAATTACAAATTTTTGTTTTTTTGGGCCTGATACTATTCAAAAATGCGATGTTGCAATGTGCAAGTACTTTCAACTTGAAATTTTAAATTCAAATTTGAAAATGTTACTTGGAAAAATTTGAATAAAATATCTCCACCTGATTTTATTTGAATGATTTTTATCGTATTCTTTTTTTTTATTTTTCGAATATAGACAGAATGTGAAATATTTTTTTTATCGGAAGCTTGATCTAGTGTATTTTAAAAAACAGCAATTTCCATCTCTATTCCCTCTATGTAAAATACTTGGCCACACAAAATCAGTGATCGATGAGTTTCAAAACATTCACACAAGAGAAAAAAGCAGGTCAGGGAAAAATCAGGAATTTGAAAAAATTTTAAAAGTCAAGGAATTTCTCTTAAGCAACTTAAGCAACTATCAAGAAGAACTAACGCTCAAATCACTTTTAAGTCATACTTTTAGGATAAAGTAAATAATTTAAAGGGATCTCAATTTAATTTCTTCTAAAGTCAATTCCACTTGAATAGATTACAATTTTCTGTTTTGTTCCATTTATCCTGAAATATTTTAAACTCCTCTTGAATTCTTAGGCATTTGGACAAACATTTTTTAAGTTGCCGTTTTTTTCTGAACTCACTTCAAACCTACTAAATTCAATGCTTTTTTAAATATTTTTTTATTGTTTTCAAGGGACATAAAATTTTCTGAATTTTCAAATTACTGAAGATGAAGAAAACTGCCGAAAATAATTAGGAACTTAATTAAAATATTTCGTGAGTGAAAATTAACGCAACTAAAAAAATTCAGAAATTTAAAGTTACCGAAATTATTAAATTACTCAAATTGTAAAACCAGAATTTTTCAAATGACGAAACTTTCGATTGCCGAAATTACTAAATTTTCGAAATTAGTAAATTCTCAAAATTGCATATGCATGAAAATGTTAAATTCACGAAATTTTAAATTACCACATATAAAATAAAATATAATTATAAAATATACAGAATATTAAAATTGTATCCTTTTTTCCGGGATTTTTGAATATTCGAGAATTCACTAATTTCGACAATTCAATGTTTTCGGAATTTGAAATTTCTGCATTTTGAAAATTTAAGTTTTATTATAACAGTTATTATGAAATTCCGGAAATTGAATAATTTCGTGAATTTGAAATTTCTTATTTTTTGCAGTTTCATAAATTTTCACTTTCAAAATATTTTTTTAACTTCGTTGATAAATAGTTTTGGTAGTTTTATTTTTCTTCGGTTATTTGAAATTTTGGAAAATTTTTATTTGTCGCAAATTTCTTTTTCGATGATTATATTTTTGGTATTTTTCAACATTCGGAATTTTCTTTTTTCGAAAAAATCTTGTCCAGTTCTCGTTTCATTTTAGCCAAATTATTAATGCACACTAGCCATACTTTTAGTCACCTTTTGCGTTAGAAATTAGGACTTTTTCGGTCTGAATATGTCACCTTTTCCTTTTTTAAGTAAATTTTGATATAGACTTTCTGAGAATAATAAACTAAAAATTTAAAATTTGTTTTATTGCATATATAAATGATTATATGTCAAAATCTTACAAGAATAAAATTTGTGTGTTTAAATAATAATGGACAATAAAAATGAAAAATTAGAAATATTTTTTTGTTGAAATAATAGCTATTATACTTATCGTCGAAAATTAATTTTTGTTGGTGGAAATTTAATTGTTTTGTTTGAAATACTTTTTTTGTTGTTCAAAATTAATTATTATAACTGAAGATTCAATTATTCCTTGTCTGTCTCAAAATTTATCTTCCTGAGTGAAAAACTCAACAGTTTATTTAGAAATTCATCTATATTGTTAATTTTTAATATTTTTAAATAGAAAATTAATTTTTTTGATTGAAGATTTATCTTTTTGGATAAAAACTTTCTTGGTAGAAAACTAATCTTCTTGGCTGAAAATTCATGTTTTTAAATCGAGATAAATTTAGAAAAAAAAACAATTATTTTATAATTAAATTATTGATCTCCTTGGTGTGAATTTTCTTTTGTATCAGAAAGGTAAATTTAGAACGATCATGGAAATAAAAAATGTTGAAACTGGGATTTTATACTAACCCTAAATTTTAAAGTAACCATGGATTTTAAAAACTACGATTTTGGGACCAAAGCTAAAATTCATCTAATTCTTCTGGTTGATATATATGTGAAATACACTTCAGGAGATTGTAATTTTTATTTTTACATTTATTATTATTATACTAATAAGCCAATTACAGGGGAATTTAATGTACGAGGTGGGATGGGGGGGGGGGTACTTTTGTAGAATTATTTGGAATCCTCGTGTTGCTTATTTAAACAACACATTCGTTCCACAGCACTGCTCCGACCCAGATCGCTGATCAATCTCTCTAGCAATCTTCCCTGGCGAAGGGCTTCACAAAATCACCGTGAAAAGCTCTTTACTCGGGCCCATTAATATCCAATGTTTTTTGTCACAGGTGTCATTCACTCCCTTGAGGTATTTTGCTTGTAAAAGTATTTAAAATTTTTAAAATCGAGAAAAGTTCCTGATATTGCACACTTTGAACATTTTTTCAATGATATTTGTCTGCTCGACGATATAAACAAACAATTTTTATCGAATAATTGAGAATATTTCATGCTGTTCCGATGAACCTTTTTGGATAAATGAATTTTTTCTCTGACCCAGTTTAGGCGAATCGAATGCGCACATTTTTACCAATTATTCAACACAAGCTTTAAGAATTGAGATAGTGTGCTTGTTATAAAAAAACGCATAATTTTTATGTAACCTTGTTGTTTGTAAACACTTGCAAAAACTCCTGCAACCGTTTTTCCCGTCCGTATTAAGGAGGCAGAAAATATACGAAATATGCGTTAACTTTGAGTTATATTAACGAGCCCATTCGAAAAACTTATGATTACTACTTACTTTTGAATGAAACACTCGTACCACAAAGTTTTCCAAGTACTGTTGTGACGCAAAACAATGCATCGTGTCCACTCCTAAACTAACAAGCCGAGAGCAATGTTATGCTCGATCGTTCGCAGATAGCGACATGCGTGACTATGTAAGGTTTAAACAATATAAATAAATAATAAAATGACTATAAAACCTATATCAGGAAAATATTCATTCCATTCTAGAATGTGATTTATCTATTGCTCGTGTCATTAACTTTAAGATTGCCACGGATTGACCTATAGTATCAGAGTATTCGCCCAAACTGGGTCACTCGCCCAAACTGGGACATTTAATTTAAATGTTTCTTTTCGGGAAGCAGTTTTTTCATAGAAGGGAAAATAAGGCTAAAATATTAGTAACTTATAATTCTTTTGGCAGTGGGTTTCTCGTAAATCCGGATAAGCATAGTTCAAGTGGCATTCCTGAGAATAATAAATTTTAAATTCAAACATGTATATTTGTTAATTTCAGATAGAAAAGAAATCTCCTTTCTCATCAAAAATTGTAATGCAAAATATGCATGAAAAAGATTTACCGTTTGGAATGAAACTTCCAGACTACCTTACTTTTCGGTTCATCAGAGAAAAATAAAAATAACAAAATGAAAAAGGAGGGAGAAAATGGGAAAAAGTCAACCGAAAACCAACTTCTCACTTTTTCCTTTTTCCGTCTTTCCTATACTACTAGGGTACCAACATGTTTATCCCGCTTATAAAAGGTTTTATATTTAAAATGTTACAAGATTAGAAATTTGGTTTTTAAATTTTTATATACAGGAAAAATTAAAAATTATTTAAGGAAAAAACAGAGAGAAGTCAGGGTATTTTGAAAATTAAGTTTTGTGGCCTCTCTAAAAATAAAAAACCATATTTAAAATTAATCAAATATTTTTCGTCTATTTTACATTCAGGTAAAAAGAATGCATTGTTTTCTATCGATTAAAACTTAGCAGTAAAAGAGCGAGTGTATCTCTACATGCCCGGGATTTTCAGAACAGAGAAGTTTCGGCCGCGGAATCGTAAAACAAACCATTGCGTTAATAGGGGCGGTTAAAGAGGTCGACGCCAACGTACCACTTTTTTCGTTGCCAAGCCGCGCATTTTATCCATCTGAGGACAAAGGATACTGATATGAAATGTCATTTAAAATGAGCGAAGACTATGCTATGGATTATCACAGTTTCACATCGGACGAACAAACTTTTTACCTGTCAACGGCAAATAAACCCAAAGTTTTTATGTCTACTGCAAACATTAACTCTGTAATTAGTCACTTCTGAACTAGTTCGACAAAAAAAATTCCATTGTGTGGATTCATTCATAGAGAAAAAAGAATGATTTCAGACTTGCTGCAGGCCAGGGAATTCTGGAAAGTCAGAGAAATTCAGGGAATTAAAAACTGGGCAGGGAAAGTCAAGGAATATTACACTCAGAAAAACGTTTGGTTGATTAATCAAAAATTGGGTTAAGTCTAAAAAATAAATGCATTGCCATATGGTCAACCAAGTTTTTGGTTGTTACAATCAGAGGTTTGTTCGATTCAACCTCTTTAGTTGTTTTAATCAAATCTTTTGGAAGATAAAATGTCTGGTAGATTTAACCAAAAAATTGGTTTGACCAATTTTTGAATGAAATGTTTTTTGGATCCAACGAAAATTCAGTTCCTATCTAAGAAAAAAGTATTTTATTGAAAGTACATAGATATCAAGTCTGTTAATTAAATAAACGTCGAACCTTGGTAAAGTTAGAGTAGGGAAATAAAATTTTTTAATAAAAATAAATAAGTCTTGCAAACTTATAATTTAATTATTATGTTAAAAATCATTCATTTGAATCAAAGTTCATTCTTTTTAGCTAAAAATTGAACTATTTTGGTGAAAAATATAACTATTTGGTTAAAAATTCATATTTTCGGTTTGAAAATTCAAACAAGATTTTTAACAAATTCTTCTTCTTTGCCTGAAAATTAAACATTTTAGATAGAATTTTTTTGTTTAATGACTGAAAAATCGTTTTTAGTTAAACTCAATTGCTATTGGCTTAATCTTGACATTTTTCTTGGCTAGAATATATACTATTACATTATTTGTTGAGAGTTCATATTTTTTAGTGAAAATTTCAATACTTACATACTTGACAGTGGAACTACTTTGTGGAATGTATTCATTTTTTCAGGTTGCTGATTCATCTCTTAGTTAAAAGAAACTCTTTTTTCGAAAATTAATTTTTTTAACTAAAAATATAACTGTTCCAGTTTTGTTTAAAAATTTATCTTTCTTGGATGAAAGTTTTTCTTTTTGTAGAAAATTAATCTTCTATAAGAAAAATTCTTCTTTGGTCCAAAATTTATTTATTTTTGGATCGAAAACTCTATTGCTATGAAAAAACTGTTTTATCTTAAAATTGAATTATTTCGTTTTTGGTCAAAAACCGATTTTTTCATTTAAAAACTCAACTATTTGATTAAAAATCCATATATTTTGAAGAAAATCTTCTTTTTAAGGTAGGAAACTAATCTTCTTGGTTGAAGTTCATTGCTTCGTCTAGAAATTTAAGTATATTGTTTAAAATTCTTTTTTTCTAGGTTAATTTTTTGTCTTATAATTTATACTTTTTAGTTTAATCTTTTTATATTTTATTGAAAATTTGATTTTTTTTGTACAGATTTGTAATTATAGTTAAAAATGAATGTTCTGGGTCAAAAATCTTATCTTTTCGCTTGAAAATTAATTTTTATGGTTGAAAATTGAACTCTTTGATTGAAAGTTGATGTATTTTGTTAATAATTCATATTCTTTGGTAGAAAAGTAATCTCATCAATTATAACTTCATTCCTTTGGTTAGCAATTTAACTACTGTGTTAAAAATCTGTTTTTTTTTTGTTGACAATTAATTTTTTTAACTGAAAATGTAACTCTTCCATTTCTGATTAAAAATTGATACTTTTTATTAAAAACTTTATTTATTTTGTTTAAAACTGGTATTTTTTGAATGAAAATTAACATGTTTTTTGTAGAAAATTTGTTTTTTGGTCTTCAAAATTCAAAAATTTTGTTACAACATAGCTTTTCTGTTAAAAATTTATATTTGAGGTTTGGAAAATCAATTTTTCTTCAGAGAATTCATCTTTTTGGCTTCAAAATGGAACATTTAGATCTTCATAACTTTGTTGAAAATTTCTTTTTACGGTTTAAAAATTAATTTATGTTGGTCAGGGATTCAACTTTTATTTGAAATACTTATGTTCCGTTCCATTCAACTAGTTATTATTTAAATATCAGATGAAAATAGCAACTATTAAACTTTTCGTGAAGAATTCATTCTTTTTGGTTAACGATTTATCTCTTTGGTTAAAAATTTTATTATTTAGTTTAAAATTTCTTTCGTTTTGTTCATAATTAATTTTCTCAACGCAAAATTATTATTTTTTTTTTACTTAAAACTTTATGCATTTTGTTGAAAATTCGTCTGTATAAAATTAATTTTCTTGAATGAACATTCATATTTTTGCTTGAAAAATAAAATATTTAGTTAAAAAGGATTTGCTTTGTTGAAATTGCAATAACTCTAAGTTACAAAATACGTTCATTTACTATTTTCTTTAACAAAATTTCAAAATTCTTTTAAATAAATTTAAAAACAAACTCTTTTTAATTAACATTATTTATCTCCTTGGTATAAGGTTGTTTTTATACCCGAAAGCAAAATTTATAACGGGCAGAAAAAATCAAAAATTGGGCAGCGAAAATTCAGGAAAAGTCAGAGAAATTTCAGACTTTAATGGTTTTTGTAGCAATCCTGAATTTTAATAACTACGATTTTTAATCAAGAATATGCTACAATTCATCAAATTCCCCTTATTCATATATATGTGATACACTTCAGGAGCTGATGGTTTTTATTTTTCTATAAACTTTTGGGAAAGATATTTTTTATAAATTGAGAATTTGGCTGAAATAATAGTAACTTTTAATTCTTTCGAAAATAGTTTTCTTGTAAATCTGGATAAGCATAGTACAAGTCTTGGGGAGAATGATTTACTGAGACAGAGAAGAAAACATGCGGTTTACGTAAGTACCTTCCTTGTAATACCTTGGAGGCAAGAAATCGGGGCGAAGACAGATTTCCTTAGTTTTATGCCTTAGTGTAAATAGCTCGTTTTAGTGCGTCGTTATAAATTTTAATATAACTTTTATTGCCGCGGTTTAATGATTTTTCTTGTAAAGCCCTGTTTGTGTAAATCTGTTTACGAGCGTTGCTGAAAAAATTTTCATTTTTTTAGGATGATTTAGTCTCGATAAAAGTGAGATCATAAAAAGGATATATTTAGATTCAGACTTATGGTGGATTTTATTGAACAAATGTGTTTCGTCGTCCCGAAATTCGGGATGACTAGTCCAATATTTTTCATACGCTTGGCTAGTCGTTCCGAAAATTCGGGACGA
>JAUELO010000179.1:43700459-43719888 GCA_032357855.1 Amphibolips quercusostensackenii | reverse complement strand
TATGTTTTTAGATTTATCTATAATTCTCGTATTGTCGATCAATGTCGCTGATAAATCTCTGTAGCAATCATCCCAGGCGCAGAGCTTCACAAAGTAACCATGTAAAGCTCTCCACTTAAATTTAGAGTGTAGGTAGGGAGGGGTAAAAAATAGGCAAAAAATGTGTTACGTGATTATTTCATGGATAGCCTCTTACCTTTTATATTTTTGAATTTTATCTTCTCACATATTGTAACAACGCTCGATTGGCTGAAACCAAAAAGAAAAAAAAATTAGAGATACTCCGCCACCAGTAAGAGAGGGTGGCTCGAGAGGGTTACAAGAGGAAAGAAGAGATTCTCCCCTACGTTTGATTAATTAAAACCAAGCGTCGGAATCCCGAATCACTGGGATGTTAACACACCGGGGAGAATCGATGGACCGGAGCCGTCTGCTTCCACGCGCAGTGCAATTTGTCGAACAGAAGAGGCTATCCGGATTTCCGCGAGCGATTTTTACGAAAAAAAAAACAAAAAAAAATTGCTCTTATTCCCTCCTGAGCTTTCAAGATTTTATGCAGCGTTTGGATTTTTTCGCACGAGTCGCTCGTGATTTACCACTGTTCGCTGAATATTTTATCATCAACTTTTAACGATTACGTGACTTCAACAGTTTTACGGAGTCCTTAATATTTCTAAAAGGAGTTCAGCTAAATTTTATTGCTCTTTTGATAAAAGTGATTTTTGACCCCACCCCTCCATAAAAATAGCATATGATACTGAGACTACCCCCCTGCCTATTTTTAAATACGAAACTTAAATGAAACTTTAGGTAACCGTCAATCGAGCAATGAAAAATAAAAGTTAACTATTTGATACTGGTATGAGAATACTTTAAATAAAATTGTTTAGACTTTTTTTCATTCAGTAGCATTGTTTAGTAAGATTCCTGATTATAAATTTTAACAAAGTTTGAGAAAATTACAAAAGATGGCTATCCAAGCGTACAGATGAATAATAACTTAGTAAGGTTGAAAATCACGTTCATATTTCAGACTTCACACTCTTTCCCCTATTTCCCTCTTTTCCCGTTTTTTTAAAGAAATTTTTCCTTTTTCTCATGCTTTTGTTTAAATATAAACTGAATTAATAGAAACCAAAATCCAAAAGCTAATTTTTTTAAATGAAAAGTCTACTATGTATTATATTTTGAGTTCGGAGTTCGTCTAGTTTCATTCAAAATTTGACTACTCGGTTGAAAATATAATTCTTTTGATAAAAATGCAACTACTTTGTTAAAAATTCGGTCAATTTTTCGTTGGAAATAAATTTTTCAACTGAAAATTTAACTATACCACTTTTGGTTGTATATTTATCTTTTTCGATTAAAAATTCAAATATTTGGTTGAAAATTTATTTTTTTAGTTGAAAATTCAAGTAATTGGTTAAAACTTCATGTATTTTGGTTACAGTTGGTCTTTTTTTGGTAAAAAAAACAACCTTCTTGGTGAAAAAATTTAACTTTTCTCTGGAATTTTTTTTTTAAATATATAATAAAAAATATACAAGCATATAATAAGAAACTTTTTAAATGTACCTATTCCACTTTTTGTCGATAATTAATATTTTAAACTGAAAATTACTCTTTTCTGGTAAAAATTTTTATATTTTCTTGAAAATTTATCTTTTTTGGTAGAAAACAATTTTTTTGGTTTAAGTTAATCCTTTTTGGCTACAAGTGTAACTGGTTAGTTAAAAATTAATCTGTTTAGATTGAGGATTAAACTATTTTATTGAAAACTTCTTTTTTGTTGAATTCAACAATTTTTTGATTTAAAATTCAAATCTTTCTTGGTTGAAATATTAACCTATTATATGTTTTATTCAAAATTAATTTTTGTTTGTTGAAAACTCAACTACTTGGTTTCCAGTTAAACTAATTTGTACAAAGTTAATTTTTTTGGTTAGAAATTCATCGTTTTGGTTAGAAATTCAACTATTTGTTGCTATATGAAATTTTTTGTTGAGAACTCATATTTTCGATTTGAGAATTAAACCTTTTTGTAGAAAATTTATTTGTAAATTGAGCTATTTTGTTGGAATTTTTTTGTGGAAAATTAGTTATTTATCTGAAAAGTTAATAACTCCATTTTTAATATTATTCGTTGAAAATTAATAATTTTGTTTAAGGATTAAAATACTTTGTTCAAAATTCGTCTATTTTAGTTAAATTCATCTGGCTTAAAATTATTTTTTTTGGTTGAAATTTGGTTTTCTAAATTTAAAATTGAACGACTCCATTTTTCAGTTGAAAATTCAATTTTCAGTTTTGTGATTAAAATTTCGAAGTTGTTCAAAATCGGCTTTGGATATCGATTTAAAATTAAATAATCAATTTCTTACCAAAATGAAAAGAGATAAGGGGATGTTTCATGAGAATAAAAAAGGTTAAATAAAAAAAAATATTCTAGTTGGAAAAAATCAATATAAAAGATTAGGATATTACAGTATGACAGACATTTCTTTAGTGAAAAAAAACAGGAATATATTTTTTGTTCATTAAATAATCATTTTTTAAGGAACATTGATGCTAAAAAGTTGAAAAAGATTATTAATACGCCTAAATTTCAACTAAAATTTTAGTAAAAATTTATCTAAACAATTTGAAAAAATGTTGTATCAATAAATGATATTTTAAAAAATTCTTTTATCACAATTTGTATTTGATTTTTTTAGTACTTTTTATGCAATAATCCCATTTTCTATCAAAATTGTGATTATCTAGTTTTGTACTGCTACCCTTTAGAATCCAATGTTTAAAATTGAACAGAAAGAGTACTTAAATCTTTTTGATAAGATGGGATAAGCAGTTGTTAAATCAGAATAAAATTAAGTTGAATATTCTCAATTCTTAACAGAATAAAGATGGATGCAACACAAGGTTTGGAATTTTTATTCCATCCTCACCCAATTCAAGAAAATGTTACATTTTTCGCCTTCTGCCCTTTAATTAGAAGATGTATTTAGGTTTCACGTGAGTAATCAAAAAATGTTTTAATTATTTTGTTTATTTTTAATACTTGGTATTATCTTAAATGGTTAAAATTATAAATCTTTATGATTAAAAAAAATTATTCAAACAGATATGGTACAAATTCTGATAGGAATTTAATAACACATTTTTTCAATCATAAAATAAAATAAAATCTAGAGAAAAATAAAATATATACATTTTTTGATTAAAAAAGCTTTATGATTTCAAAATAATAAAAACTTTTAAGAATTAAAGTTTAAATGGCCCTACGCTAGTAGCTTCTCTAACATGGAAATAATTTAAATTCCTAAATTCGGAATTTCACAAAGAAATACTATAAAGACTTCAAATTATTGAAATAAAATATAATTGAAGGGTGACTATCCACAAGTAAATAACCAGCGAAATAAGAATTTTGCAAAAGAATAATAAAACATTCTGTAAAATATAAATCCCAATTTAAAGATGAAACAAACGCTCTGAATTGAGGGGGTCAAAGTTTGATTAACAAAAGTTATCCTGGTTCGAAGGAATGGATGTCGAAGTTCATAATCTAAAAATGACACTAACATAAAAAAGTTGAAGCAGACTCGGCTGCCGATTGCGATACAAAATTTAATTTCGAGTTAAAAAAATAAGTATAAACATGCTCCACAGATAAGAACTTTGTAAAGAGGGTCAAAGTTTGATATAAAAAAATTAGCTAATTTGAACAAAATTAACTGAAAATTTTGAGACTAAACTTTCATGGCTTTTAAAATTGGCTTTAGACAGCGATAAAAATGAAAATTTCCAAATGATTCAAATAATTATTCTGTTTTGAGAAAATCCAAAATAAAGATTGCGTTATCACAGTATCACAGACATTTTTTGCTAAAAATCTGAAAAAAGTAAGAAATGTATTTTTTTTATTTATGAAAAGAATGTTGGTTATATAGATTTGCACAACCACCCGTTAATTATAGCATAATTGATGATTTTGATTTAAGTTTATTTGATATATATGTAATTAGTTTGGAATTTAAAGAGATTACAATTTTTTATTTTTTCAATAATTACAATTTTGGAATCATTTATAATGTATGCACGAACATTATAATTGAATTTTAATTACTTTCTGATGCCTAATGCCTATTTCATAAAAGTAAAAAATTGGATGAAATGGGAAAATACAATGCCTTCTATTGTCCACAAACTGCAGTGGATAAAATCTCTGGCTGTTTATAAAAAGGTTCTAAAATTTTTTAATAATTTTGCAACAAGTAAATACCTAGATTCAACAGGTAATTTGAAAAGTATGTATATAAAAATTAAATTTTTAAATTATTTGCATTTTAAATAAATCAAAGTTGAAAATACTCTCATTCAAACGAATGTAGGTATTTGTAAATTTTTCAATAGGCTTATAAAGTTTAAAAATAATATAGTTTTATTTGATGTAATAATTTTCTTAATTTTTCGTCATATTTTTTTCTAAAATTAACTTTTTTTTGTAAAAACATTTTGCAGTTTTCCCCAATTCATAGGTATTTAAAATAAATTTAGCTCTTTTTTTTGGTAAAAATACTTTTAACCAAATGTCAAGTTTTATTGAAATCACCTTTGCATTCCCACGAGTTTTATTTAAAAATTTAGCATGTCATGAACTTTGATATTCATTGATCTCCTTTATAATTATAGATCTTTAATTTTTATGTGAAATATTCAATATCTCACAGTCTAATTTTAGCTATCTAGGCCTTCATCTTTTAGTTCAAAAACGCAGTTAATAAATTAGTTTAAATCTGTAAATACAAAAGTGAAAAATTACACTCTAAATTTATATCATTGATAATTTGACTGATTGAATTAATTAAGCATGCTTGGCATTGCTGTCTCAATCAAATACTCACTTGAAATGACTGATTTATAAATTAAAATTCTTTTCTTTTGTGTCAAAATCCTTTATTAAATTCCTACGTGTTAGTGCCTGATTAAAACTAAGCATAAATCACTGATTAACACATTAAAAATTACGAATTAGATTAATCAAATTAACTGAATTAATATGCGAAAGTTACTAATCACGTCATTTAAGATGACGGATTCAATCAATGAAAGTTAAAATTTGGGTCTTTCAAAATTACTGATTCAATCAGTGGATATTGCTGATTAGATCAAATTCTCTTGGCTAATTTGATTTATTGGTTCCTAATTATTTGTTTATTAGTTGATTTATTGTTTAAAAATCTTTTATTTGGTAGAAATATCGACTGTTTTTTATTTGAAATTGAAATGTTTTTTGTTTGAAACATCAAGTTAAACATGTCAACTTTGTTGGCAATTCATTTCTCTTAATTGAAAATTCATTAACTTAGTTGAAAAGTGATTTTTTAAGCAAAAATTTAACTATTTTCTTAAAAAGTAGTTTTTTGAAAATCGAAAATCAATTTTTTAACTCAAAATTCAACTATTCCATTTTTTGTTAATTTTTTTTTCAATTGGAAATTAAACAGCTTGGTTAAACTACTTTGTTAACAAATTATTATTTTTTAATTAAAATTTATTATGTTAGTTTAAAATTTATTTTGTTATTTTAAAATGCACTGCTTTGGTTCAAAAGTTAACGCTTTTTTAGAAAATTCCTTTTTTTTTGTTAAAAATTAATTTAGTTAATTGAAAATGTAATTATTCCATTTTTGGTTCAAAATTGACTTTTTTTGTTGCAAATTTAACTATTTGGTTAGAAATAAAGGTTTTTTTATTAAAAAATAATATTTTTTGTTGAAAACATAAGCTCCTGGTTTAAAATAATCTTTTTCGTTGAAAATTCATCTTTCTTGGTTGAAAATTTCGCAACTTGGTTGAAAGTTGAACTACTTTGATAAAAATGGATTATTTGCGTTAATGATTATTTTCTTCAGTTTGGTTGAAAATTAAAGTCTTTTGTGGAGAATCCTTTTATTTATTAATGCTGAAAATTAATATTTTGTAGTTTTAAATACAACTTTATAGTTGAAAACTCTTGTCATCAGTCAAACATTTATCTTTTTTCGATAAAAACTCGAGTGCTTAGTGGAAAGTTGAACCATTTGTTAAAAATTCTTGTTTTTTTTTTTTTTTTGGTTAAAAATTAATTTTTCCAATTAATTTTATTAATTTATAATTTAACTATTTCATTTTTTATTGATTTTTTTTAGTTGAAAATTCAACTGTTTTGTTAAAACATTATGTATTTTACTGAAAAATTATCTTTTTTTATTAAAAATAATCTCTTGGATGAAAATTCACCTTTTTGTTTAAAAATTTATTTATTTTTTCGAAAATTCATCTTTTTGGTTGAAAATTCAACTACTTGGTTGGAAATCAAACCTGTTTAGTAAAAATTATTATGTTGGTTGTAAATTTATTATTTGGATTGAAAAGTCGTCTTATTTGTTGAAAAATTAATTACTTGGTAGAAAATTTATTGGTTTGGTTAATGATTCATCATTTTAATTGTGATTCACCTGTTTGGTAAAAATTTTCACTTTTTGTTCAAAAATTTGTTCTTTTTTGTTTAAAAATTAAACTTTTTTTGTTGAAAGTTCTTGTGTCTAGTTGAAAGTTCGTCTTTTGGGTAGAAAATTAATTTTCTTTGTTAAAAATAATCCCGCCTGGTTGAAAATTATCTTTTTTAGTTGAAAATTGAACTACTTGAGTAAAAGTTAAACTTATTTGTTTAAAATTTATTTTTTTGGTGTAAGATTCATGCTTTCATTTTTCTATTGTACGGTGTTGACCAGATCTTTCTAAGTTATTATGTTTGTTGTTATTTGTTTTTCTCTACATGGTTCGAAATAAAAAATGTCTGAATATTAATTTTTTGCTTTCAATTATTCACCAAAGTCTTCTCTGCCACACCGCTGTAATCATCAATATTTTGAAGATAGAATATTAAAGTTATTTAGGAAAAGCACCTCATATCAATTATAATTTCATCATTTAGGTTGTATCTCTTGTGTTAAAAATTTGAGTATTTTTTTTAACTTGTTTTTTTGTTATTGAAAATAGAACATTTACTACTTGGAAATTCATCTAATTGGATCACTTTAAATGACTGTTTTGATCAGGAAGTGAAATCGACTGATTTGAAAAGTAGCTTTTGACTGATATGTCAGTCGCCAAGTCCGCATTATTTGAATCTGTAACTTTTGACTGATTCAGATTTAGAGTGTAGAAAATTACTGTACTGAAATATTGTATTCTATACTTATAATTTTAATTTGATTAATACGTTTAATAATAATTCTCTAGAATACTTTAGTATCTCTGTTATTTAAAAATTTTCCGCAAACTTCAATCTAGCGGCACATGTCATACATATTGCATACGATTCTATTGAGTAAGAAACGCCTGGGAATAGAAAGCTCCATGCAATTTTGATTCCGATTTTCATCTGCGCATTATTTCTTTCCAAGAAAAGCTAATCATACGCCCTTTCTCTCAACCCCAAGGGTTTCCTGACTGTCCAGCCACTCCCTACCCTTCTTTTATTTTTTTCTGCGTCCCTCTTTTCTTCTGTAATCAAAAAAAGGTTTCATTAATCTCATGAGGTCAGAAGCACGCACAATACTACTTCCCAACTTCTCTATTATCTATGTGTTATTTATAACATACATTAGACATGAAGACTATTTAACTGTTAAGCTTTAACGATGGCAAATGGATTTTTTCTCTTTTCATTTCTTGTTTTTCTGAGCAAGTAATATTCAGAAAAGAAGTATTTTTATTGAAACTTCTTCAATCTCAGGATCTGAATTGTGAAAGAAACTTTCCTGAGAATCTGTTACAATGTTTCCTAGAAAGTTTAATATTACTTAAGGACACCTGCATTACAGCAATTATGGTTGTAATTAAAAGACGGAAATAAAAAGCAGTAATTTATTTTGTATGCATCATACTTCACTATATTTCCCCTATCCCCCTATTTTCCCTTTTTTGCAGAATTTTTTTCCCCTTGGTTTCACGAAACTTCTCCTTTTCCGCGTTTTTATGCTTAAATATAAAATTAATTAATAGCACCCAATAAGAAAATCCAACTATTTTTTGTTAAAAGTTATATTCTTTTTTTCTTTGTGTGAAAAACCATTATATTTTTGGTTCAGAATTTATCTCTTCTGGTTAACACTTTTTCTATTTGCTTGAAAATTTTATTATTTTGTTTCAAGTTTAACTCTTTTATTTAAAAGTCATATTTTTGTGGAAAATTCAACTAGTTGGTTGAAAGTTAAACTACTTTGTTACAAATTAATTTTATTGAATTCAGATTCAACTATTTTATAGAAAATTCATTTTTCTAATTAAAGGTGAACATTCTTAAACAGCAATTCCTTGTCAAACCATCCAAAGAATTTTAGCTATTGTTAGTAATTCCGATAAAAATTCTAGTATCCGCTCTTTCAGGTGTTGGTAGAAAAAACGTTATATAATTTTTGAAAAATTAAAAAAACTTAGAAGATATTCAAGATTGAAAATTTTGGTCCTTTTTTTACAAATTTCATAACTTTGGTGATTTTAATTATATTAAGGTGTACTTCTTAAAAATTATTTCTAATAAAACGCATTTTGAAGAAATTTTTTGTTGAAGAAAAATGCAATAACTAGTTAGATTTTTCAAACACAAATTTTTAAACTGTATTTCTGAAAAAATCCACTTTTTACTTTCTTTACACATTCTTAGACAATATAAGCTATTTATAAAAAATAAAACAAAACAAAAACTTGATTTTAAAAAAATCAGTTTAAAAGTTCGTTTTTGAAAAATTTAAGAAGTTAAATTTTTTAAAAGTATTACGTAAAAACTGCGCCTTATTATGAATAATTAAAAAAATACACCCTAATAACATTAAAGTAAAAAAAGGTATGAAAGTTCAAAAATTAAGGACCAAAATTTTCAATTTCGAATGTCTCCTAAGGTTTTTGAATTTTTCAAAAATTATTTGATGGTTTTTCTTTTAACGCTTAAGAGAACGGACACTAGAATTTTTTATAAAATTTTTACCAAAATTACTAACAATAGGTGAAATTCTTCAGATGATTTGACATGGAATTGCTTAACTTGAAATTTTAACAATCTATTTTGACTTTAAATTAATCGTTTTTAGTTAAAAGATTCCAGTATTAAAATTCACGTTCAGAATTCGCATTTTTTTGTTGAATGTTCAAATACTTCCTTGAGACTTCAACTACCTTGTTAAAAATTCATTTTTGCAGTTGAAGATTCTTCATTTAAAAAAAAATGATCTCTTTTGTTGAAAAATTGACTATTTTGTTCTAAATGTTGTTTTTTTGGTTAAATATTTATCTTTTCGTTTTGAAAATTAATCTGTTTTTATTAAAGATTTAACAATTTTTTTGAAAATTCGTCTCCTTGATGTAGAATTAGGTTTTCAACTGCAAATTTAACCATTCGATTTTTGGTAGAAATTTTATTTTTTAAAAAAATAATTTAACTATTTTATCGAAAATAAAATTGTTTTTAGTTGAAAATAAATGTATTTTTGACTGTAAATTCGACCACTTGTTTGGAAATTTATCTTTGTATTTTTGAACTTGGTTAATAATTAATTTTGTTGTTGATGTCAATTTAACTAATTTGTTAAAATTCAAATATTTTTATGTAAATTAAAACGGCGGCTTGTTTGATAATTATTGTTTTATTGTTGAAAATCCACATTTTCACTTTGAAATTTAAACTGTTTATTCGAAAATTTAATTATTGTCTTAGAAAAAAATATTATTTTTGTCATAGAAATTTAACTATTTAGCTGAAAATGTAACTGTTTTTGGTTGAATTTTGATTTCCTTTTTTGTTTGAAAATTCATCTATTTGGTTAAAATGTTATCTTTGTATATTAAAAATTACATGATTTGATTAAAAATTCAACTATTGGATTTGAGTGCAACGTTTTGGTCAATAATTCATTTTTTGTTGTTGAAATTCAGCTATTTGGTTGACGACTCATCTTTGAAGGTCAAAATTAGCCTTTTTGTATAGAAAATTAGTAATTTTAGATTGAGAATTCATATTTTTTGTAGAATAGTTCTTGCGTGAAAATTCATCTTTTTTGGTTGAAAATCCAACTGCGTCTTCTAAAGATTCGTCATTATAGCTTGAAGATTCAACTATTTTGCGAAAAATAAAACTACTTTCGGGTAAAGTTTTATTTTTTGTATTGAAAATTTAACTATTTTGTGGAAAGTTCATCTCTAATGCTTAAAAGTTAAAATAATATTTCTTGGCTGGAAATTAACTTTTTTGTTAAAAGTTTACCTTTTCGAATTTCAAGTCACCAATTTTTTGAAAACTTGACTTTTTAGCTTCAAAACTCATCTCTTTTAGTAGAAAATAAATCCTTTTCCCTTAAAAATTCAACTATTTTGTTGAAAATGAAATATATTTTAGGAGTAAACAAACAAAACATGATAAGTCTATTCAAGATGATTTTTCAATAATTGATCAAATTATGTATCTCAAAGACACCAGCGATAGGAGAAAAACTGCTCATTAATTATTATCGAATCATTAAACTTTTAAGCTTTTATTTATCCATTTTTTAAAGAATATCAAGATTTCAAATACTAAATAAACAATTTAATTTAAATACGTTGCAGCTTACAACATTTTTAAAGCAAGATTTTAATAGAATAGATATTTTTTGCTTATCATGTTCATCATGTTTTGATTTTGACTTCTGATATTTAGGGAATTCAAAGCGTGTTATATCTAAATTAATATGATACCTGCACCTTAATTTTATTCAAAAGAATTTATTCCTTTACGTAATATTTCCCTATTTTTGTGAAAAATCAACCTATTTTCCTTATTTTTGAAATAATTTTGAGCTGTAAACACTCTTAAAATGAACCAGTAAAATCTTACTGGTTGAAATGGACAGAAGTGTGTCACTGGCAATCAGTGCGATTTCAGTAGTTCTCTCAATGGAATTTCGTCACTGGTTTAATCAGTAAGGTTCACTGGTTCACTTAGTGTGACTCTTACCAGGTACGCGCTGTCGTCCGTCAGCTGGTTAGGTACTACACTTATTATTCACCACTTTTGTCCTAAACTTTGCATTGTCTTTAAAAACTCTTTATTCTCACAAAAATAAACAAGGGTCAAGCTGCGCAATTTAATAAAAGTAGATTGTACAACAAGCGGGATCAGGCGTCGATCATCAACGAGCCTGAAGTTTGCCACGCGAGCGTAGCGAGCATGGCAATCAGGCGAGTTGATAATCGACGTATCCCGCTTGTTGCACACGATGCTTTTCCCCATCACCGGGCCGGGACGAGCTGCCACGTTATTTTTTTAAAGAATCTGAGTTGGGATTCGCAGTTGCAGGGAAAAGGGGTAAATTGAGGATGCGCATAGCATCACTTAGTTCTCTGGCGGACTAAATGGTGTATTACTTAGCTCTGACGTTGCGAATCAAGTAAAGACCAACTTATATTCTTGAGAACAAGTGTGTAAGTAGCAAGTTCCGGCGCGTGTATTGGGAAAAATATATGTTTCGCCTGACTGTGCGAAGGCCCGTCATTTCGTCAACGCGTCGCTCAAAGTCAAACCCAAGTGGACAGGAAGGTTCATGTCTTAGCCGCAGGGAGCCCTATATATCACTGGTTGAGTCTATCATTTTTCGCTATTGGTATACTCAGTAATTCTGTTTTCGTTGAGTCGCCTACTCACAGGAAAAACAAAGTCTGAATCTAACACTTAATTCAGGGTACCATTTCCCTGCAACAAAAATTAGGCTCGGTAGTGTGAATAGTACCATTACACGAGGTATCGTGTTCTTTGGCCTTGGGGTACGAAATTTCACCTGCTGTCAATTGTTTTCACAATTTTATGGCAAAAACAACAGACGGTAGTTTCGTGCCTCAACTCCGAGCGAGATGGAACCCCATCTTGAAATTATTTGCAACAAAATTTATCCCAGAGTTTTCGCTGTGCTGGTTTACCAAGTCAAAATTGGTAATTCACTGGTTCACCAGTGATAATTCAAAATACGGATTCAGCCAGTGACAATTCACTTGTTTAGTTTAAGATCAATTTCTGTTACGTATAAATCAACTAAAGTTATAATGTGACAAACTATTTAAATGTATGATTCGGATCTTTTGAAACTGTATTTCATTTTTAATTCTCGGGACACCATTCTCGGTAAGTTCACAAAGGAATTATTGTATGCTCATAATAGTTGCGAGTGTATTGCACAATTTAGCGAATTCTGGGTTTCCGCATATATGGTTTATATCTCCGTAGAACTACATAGTTCTCATCTGAATCTGTAACTTGTTTTGCTGGTGGTTCTATCGAATTCTGTTTCAATGTGTCCGTTGAAACTCTCATGTACTGATGCATACGTATGTAAGTACATATATGTTGTAGATATGTGAATACTCGTTGCTCTGCATAGAATTCCTAAACGCTTCTCTGCCTGCTCTGTTGGCAGCATATGCCAGCAATGCTTCAGAATATACTCCCTTATGCATGTATTTTCGCTTTACTCTGATACCTCTTTCCCTCCGGCCCTATTCCAATTTTAAGCAGCTGAGTCGTCTTACTTTTACTCTTATCTCATACCTTTGTCTTTCAACCTCAAAAACGTTCCAGAATTCAGGAGAAGGTAACGACTCCTGTAAATACGGTATAGCGGAGGTGGGTTACACTGTATTACATCACGCAAATCTTAAAACAAAAAAAATTGCTCTCTATCAACATTTTTGAATTTTCAAATAAATATATAAACTTTTAATCAAGTAATACCATTTTTTACTAAAAACATGAATTATCAAACAATAAGATTAAACTTCTAACGCAAAAAAAAAGTTTCAACAAAATACATGAATTTTCAACGAAGTATAGTTGAAATTTCAACTGAAAAAGATAAATTTCCAACCACATAGTTGAATTTTCGACTTAAGACGATAAATTTTCCACAAAAAATTCCAATAGTTACGTTTTTATTTAAAAAATTGACTTTTAACAAAAAATAACGAATTTCCAACATAAATATAGTTAACTTTTCAACGCATATTTTAATTTTCAACAAATAGTTACATTTTCAACGAAAGTGATACATTTTTATCTGGAATAGTGAAATTTTCAGTTCAATGACAAATTTTAATTTTAAAAAAATATATTTTTTGAACAAAATAGTTAAATTTTTGTTAAAGAGATGAATTTTTAACTAAAATAATGAAGCCTAACTGAAAAAATTTTTTTTAACAAAGTTGTTGAATTTTCTACAAAGAAATTCATTTTTAACCAAAAGAGGTGAATTTTCAACAAAAAATGTATCATTTGATGTTTTAACCGAAGAGATTTTAATTCAAAATGAAAAACAGTTGAATTTAACAAAACTAGCTGTGAATTCAATCTCGAGTGTTTCCACTTTATTTGTATATACGTATATTCATCTAGTGCTCATTTCACAAGAACTTTGCCGGTAGCAAATGTATTTGCTTCCTCATAAAGGAAGCATAAGCGATTTTTTAATGTAATAGACAAACTAAAGTTTTCAATTTTATTAATATAAGAATAGAAATATAAAAAAAACAACATAATACAAAAAATTTTTAAAATACAATGACAAATCAGACAGATAAAATTTTTTATTTTAAATGGTAATTTTTCGAGCTGGAAAGGGGGAGGGGTGAATTCTGTCGCACCCCATGCCTTTCCCAGCTTTATGATTTTTTTACGAAAATTTTCAGAATTATTTTGTTTGGAAATTAATTTTTAAAAAGTCTTTTCGATTCATGAATCAACTTTGAATTATGTTGGTGAAAAAAAGTTTTCTGGTTAAAACAAATCCTTCAAATATTACGACTGAGCATAACTGACTCGCTCTTCAAAAAAGTTGATTAATATTATAGGGTTTGCCTCGAATCAAGGCATCCTTGTCGTACTGCATCAATTTTAAATTATGTTAATGAAAAAAGTTTTATTATAAAAAACCGTATTTTCAAATATCATGCATTGCCATAGCTTTCTTACTCTCCAATAAAATGTATCAACATTATAGGTCAATCGATTCGTCTCGAACTAATCCATCTTTTCTATTCTCACGTTAACTTTAAATTATGAGAATGAGAGCATTTTTAATATAAAAATCGATTTTTAATATAATATAAATAGCGATGACTTTCTTACTCGTTGATAAAATGTATTAATATTATAGGTCAATCGATTCGTTTCAAACCAAGGAATCATTTATGTTCTTGCGTCAACTTTGATTAATGTTAATGAAAAAAGTTTTACTATAAAAAAAAACGATTTTTAAAGTATTATAAAGTGCTAGAAAAAAATTCAATAAATATTTTTAGAAATCCTTTAATCAGTTTCAAGATTTTACCGATAAAAATAATACCTCCGAATTTCATGAATTCAGCTGCAATCGTTTTCAATTTGCCGTGTTTACAAAAAAGTCTGACATTCACAGACACATCCACACACACACATCCACAAAACCTACACACACACACACACACACATTCGGACATTTGCTTAGAACATTGTATCAGACATTTTTAAATAGACGAGCGTTTCATTAAATGAATTAAAAATTTTTCGAAAATTTCACCATCACAAAGCTTCCTCTATGAGAAAGCAAAAAATGAATTTTTAACAAAAAAGTTGAATCTTCAACTGCACAGAAGAATTTTTAACAAAACTGTTCAGGATGATTTTCAACAAACTATTGTCTTTTCAAGCAAAAAGAATACTTCTCACCAAAATTATTTAATTTTCAACAAAGTAGATTAAGTTTCAACAAGGCTGTTGAAATTTTAACGAAAACAAATTTCATTTTTCAAACAAGAAGAATTATTTTCTACCCAAAATAACTAATCTTTAACAAATTACATGGATTTTTAATCAAGTACTTGCATTTTTAACTAAAAAAATATAAATCTTCAATTAAAAATGGAATAACTATATTTTCAATTAAATAAAATGAGGTTTTTCACACACAAAAAAAACAAACTTTCAACAAAATAGTCAAATTTTCAACCAAGGAGATGAATTTTCAACTAAAATGATGCACCTTTTTAACGATATAGTTAAATTTTCAACTATAAAATAATAATTCACAGACATTTAGAACAGTCACATGTTCAGTTACAAAATAGCCAAAATAGTTCAATCCTAAACGCAAAATATAAATTTTAAAGCAACGAATTTCATTTTCTACTAAAAGGACGAATTTTAAACAAAGCACGTGAATTTTAAGTTGTGAAATTGATAAATTTTCAGTTTTTATTTCCTCTTAGGGAAATTACTTAAATTAGTAAGTCTGAGAATAAAAAGTTCTTTATTTTGATAGTCTTTGATGGAGTACTATTTTGCGTATGCCTCATTTACAGGTTGTCCAATATCGAAAATTTTGAATTGAGGTTTATTCCATTATTTAAAGTTTTTAACTTAAAATTGTTTAAATATAAAGGTTTGGTTAAAAAGTTGTGTGCATTTCAGGTAAGAATTAATTATTCAACAAATCATTGATTTTAATTATTTCTTCAAATATAAAATATAATAATTTTTCAACAATTAAATTTTGAAAGATTCAAAAATAAAACCAAAGAGTTTTCAATGTTTCGATATAGGTGTGCTTTCAATTCAAGATTGCTCAATTTGAAATGATTCCAGTTTGAAAGAATTCAATGTTGAAGGTTTTTGGCTGAAAGATGATCAACAAGATTAAAAATTTTTTATTTTGCAGTTTTGAAAGATATAAAAACGGAAAAGTCATGAATTTATTATAATATTTGAAATCATCCTGACTTTTTAATGTAAAAAACTAAGGAGGTTAAAGACTTCACTCATGCTTGAAATTAAAAAATTGTAATTTTAATAGATTTTAGCAACTTAATTATATTTTTACTGAAGAAATATCAGAAGTCTAAAAGGTGAAAGGCTTCTTCTTCTTCATCCCAAATATTTAAGGTAATTAAAAAGTGAAAAATTTATTAGCTGAAAAAGATAATTAAGAAACATACTAAGTAAAACGTGACATAGCTTTATTTCAAAAATATTAGTTTCCAATGATTAAATTATTTTTTTTGGTACAATTTCAAAGATTTGAAATTCAGGTGAACATTAGATGCGAACAGAATGTATTAACTGCAAACGCGTATCAATTATTATTAATTAATAAATTTGTCTAGTAGTTGATAATTTGTAATACCGCAAAATGGGGCTAAGCAACTAGTTTTTTTCAGTTCTTTACAATAGAGTACAAAAAAGCAATTAAATTATAATAATTTAAAATAATGTTTTAAATATAAAATCTATATCTAATCCACTTTCGTATTATAAAACACAAGCATATATTTATTTCATAAAAAACTAATTATCATCCCTTGAAGGATAAGCGACTTTACCCCACGATGTAAGGGTAAGTCGCTTACTCAAAAAAAAAGTAAAAAAACGGTTAAAAAGAAAATTTTTGGAAAAAGTAATTATTTGTAAGTTTTCTAGTAATTTTAAAGCAAATAAAGTTACTAATAGTGATGACAACGTTAAATAATCCGCTAATTGTTACTTGAACAGAAAAAGATTTAAAAGATTACAATTTATTTTTTTAATTTGATAGCGTTTTTACTTTTTTAACGTTGTAAAAGGTATTTTTTATCTCGTAAACGGAGTGATTATTCGTATGATTTCTAATAAAATATGCATAATATGATCCATTGCACACATTTTCACAAGCTTCTGCGAGTCAAGTTTTTCACGAGGATTTTTCACACAACCTAAGCAATTTTTCAAAACTGAGTATCTTACACGAATTTACTTTTCATTCGTTATAGCTAAGGAAACTGCTCCAAGGGATTACTGGAACATCTACCTTAAACAAAAAATGTCTTCAAGTTTTGTTTTATCTTCTTGAAAGATTTTTCAATTTCGCTACCTTTAAAGAAACAAATAGGAAGTTCACTTCACATTTCGCTTCGTTTACACAAAAAAAAAAACGAAAACAAGTCTCTTTACTCAAGTGAAGATCATGTAGTCCTTCTACTATTTTCTCATTTTTCTCTGTAAAAACTTTTCTGATGGACAAAATGCTTCAAATAGATAATTCTTCTATCGGTTTGCAATTTTTCTTTAATACTAATCACAGCTTATGATTAGAATATTATTTTTGATTTATTATATCATCTTAATTTAATATCAAAAAAATTCCGAACTGAATTGTACAGCAAAAAAGTCATTTGAGAGAAATCAAATTTCAATGTTTTCTTGCTTATCAGAAAATAATATAATAAATAATTATAATTGTGATAATATAAATATATTTTAAAATGTTTTCAGTTTTAAAATAAAAATTAACTTCATGTTGTTTTTAGTTTAAAACTTTTAAAATAATCAAACACTAGTTGAAAAGTATTCAAATTTGATGAGCCTTTGATCACAATCCTAAATAAAAATGTTGAAAACTCGAAAATCTTTAAATCTAAAAAAAAGCTTCATATTAAGCTTTTGAATTTTAAAAATGACTTCAATTTCATCACGTTCATTTTTCTAAAGAAATCAAAGTAATTTAATGAGTGTTGTACTTAAATTATGCAACAGCTCAAGTGGAAGGGGGGGTCAGGCACTCGGTTATATTTTGTTACGGTTTAATGGTTACAAGCGGGGTGGCCTCCAGAGAGGGCCAATAATCCGTTACGTAATGTAAGTATAGCTTCTTAACGGGTGCGATTCTTTATTACAATTTAGGGATGATATAAATTGCAGAATTTAACAAGATCTTTTAGTTTGAAAGTCTTTAAATATAGTTAAATATAATGTCATTTATAAATGCAGTTTTCAAAAATAGAAATTGGATTTTAAGTAATATTGAAATTTAAAAACTTTAAAGTACATAATATTATTAAAAAGCCTTCAAATTCATATAACAAATCCTGAAAAATTCAAGTATATAATGAGTTATTTACAATATAAATAATATTTAAAGATGAAAAGCCTTGCGAGTTTGAAGAAAGAAAATCAATATATGAAGATTTTTTGTAAAATACATTAATTTAGAAAGCCCTCAAATTGAACCGTTTTTAATTTTCTCTATTATTTCTTCTCAAATAAAATCTGTAAGTGTTACTTTATAGAGGTTTACTTATTTCTGTTTCTGATAAGAAAGATACAAAATCCTTGTCAAATCTTGATAATTTTAAATCCTTAAGAAAGCTGTTTTTAACTTGATTGATATTACCCTGAAGGCTGTTAAAAATTTTTGAAGTATATATAGAAAATCGGCAATAATTTAAAAAATGTTACAACCACACTGCAAAAATAAAAAAATGAAATAGTCGAAAAAAATTGCCAGATGTTTTTGAACTATTTTGTTAAATGGTGGAGCTTGCGATATTTCAGTTTTAGAAGCATTAAACATTTAATAAATCAAAACTCAAACAATGCAGAATGTTGCAAAAAAAGTTTCAGTTTGTTAAAAAAAGGTTATTCTATTTGAAATCATTGTTTAATCACATATACAGTTTCGAGCGAATGTTAAAAATATTTCCGCTATTATTTTATCATAGAAAAAAGTTTTTCAGTTTTTCAGTGCTCACAATCCAAAATAGTGGTATTCCCTCTTCTCCGCTACTTACATGGAAATTTTAAAACCCTGGAAATGTCAGGGAATTTTTTATTGGTCACGGAGAGTCAGATAATTTTTTTAATTTGGGGAAATTTTCCGAGGGTTCTTAAATTTACTTAAAAAATTGTAATATTAAATTAAATAACGATGCTTTTTCATTTTTGTAAAATTAAATTTATAGTACCGAATTTATACGTATTTAAGTGAAACAAGTTTTTATCATTTTCAGTAATATCAGGTAAATATATTTTATTGAAAATATTAATATGTTAGATGAATTTCAGGTTCATATGAAAATAATAAAGAATTTGTTGGAAAAATTTCTTTAAATTCATTAAGAACTTTCATGTCCCTTTAGAAAGTTAATTTCATAAATTAAAGCCATATCGTTATTTAATGTGATAATTATTTTCTGAAGTTATAGATATTTAAAAGGACTAAACAATAATTATTTTTAACTAACAATTATAGACGCACAACAGCGCGCGAAAAACATTGCTTTGTCAATTAATAATATGCAAATATAAAACAAATTACCCTGATTCAAAATTTAAATTTTATAGTTTAATCGCTTCACAAAAAAAATAATTTGAACTGCATAATTTTATTTTTCTTGCAAAACCTTTTTATTTGTTCACAGATTAATGTGAAAAAGGGCTTGGAAAATTGGAAAGCTACCTTAGAAATATTTAGTTCTAAATATTTTTTCGGCATTTTGCAATTGTGGAAAATTTCAGTTAATTTATTATACAGTGAAATAGTTAAATTTCAGATATGTGTCAGGATTAAATAAATAC
>JAUELO010000179.1:43670859-43683447 GCA_032357855.1 Amphibolips quercusostensackenii | reverse complement strand
TCTATTTTGGTTTAAAATTAATTTTTTTGGACTAAAAATTTCAGATTTCAGTCAAAAATTCAATTATTGTGTTAAAAATTCAATCATTTGGTTAAAAGTTTCACTATTTGGTTTAAATCACCTCTTCTGGTCGAAAATTCGTCCCTTTGGATTAAAAATATGTCTTTTTTGTCAGAAAAAATCTGTGCTGAATATTCACCTTTTTTGGTTAAATATTAAATTTTATTCTAAAATAATGGTTTTTTTGGCTTTTTGGCTTTTTGGCTCAGGTGTTTTCTAAAGCAGTTACATTATTAGCTTGAAAACTGAACTCCTTCGTTGGAAACGTATCTTATTTGGTAGAAAATTTATTTACTTGTTATTGGAAATTCAACTATGTGGTTGAATATGCACTATAAGTTAAAAGAATCTATTCCCCTTTTTTTCTTCAAAAATTACTTTATTTATTCTGTTTCGAGAAGACTTTGGTCTTTGAAGTTCGATGCCTATATAAAATGAAGGTTATGTGTGCTTTTTTGAGAATTCGTTAAATTATCGTTCTGAAATTAAATTTAAGTGCTTCCTTAAATTGCATCTAACTGTTTTGCTGTAAAAACTGTTCTTCTTTTGATTCACTGACCCACTTCTCGCTGATTCAAATTTAGAGACATGGAACATGTTTTTACTCTTGTATATCATAGTTTTTCTTCAGATACTATTTATTAATTTTTTTCTCTTTGGTGTTAAAGCACGCGAATGTGCCAGACAATGTAACAAATTTAGCTCACGACCCAACATCCTTCACAATAGTTTTGCCCTTTCGCATGTCTTCACTGTCCAGTATATCAAGAAGGGAAAAACGTTCCGACGTCTCTCGAGGATTTGGACCGGATGCGCGCACGTGACGACTGTTCTTCCATCAAGTTCTTTTTTTCTTCTACCTCCATGTAACGAAATAAACGTTCCCTAGAACGCGAGACAATTAACTGAGAAGAAAATCCGACATTAAAACCTTTGCTTCCGATTGCCTGATGTAATCTTTAGTCGTCATTTTGTAAATTCGAAAAAAAATTCCTTCTTTCAACTTCAAAAAAAAAACCCCATATTAAATTGGATTTACAAAGTTCGGATAGTAAACCTATGATCATCGTTGCTTTCGGAGGTGCCAAGCCTTTACTGGTTCATAGCCTAAAAAGTATCGTTGCTTGTCAACGAAATACCGAGATACTTGCGGGAAAAATGCAGAAAACGGTCGTCCTTGTGTCGTTCCGTTTCCTCACGGCGACGTTACCCTATTTCACGGGGAGTGGATGCCCCTATTAACACTTTTTGCCGCTTTTTTTAAACCATAAAACTATTTTTATTTTATTTTGAAAAAATCATACTAATGCTACTTTTTTCTCAAGTTTCTTACTGATACAAATATTTTTTTACTTTGTCTTTTAATATGTTTTTAAACTTGTTCGCTAGATTGTCCAAAATAGCATCCGCCATCACAAAAATCGGAATTTGAAAAGATTTTAAAATTTTGAAGATTTAAACAATTTCAAGTAATTCCAAAGGATTTTACCCGATTTTAGTGATTTTAAATGTTTGAATAGGGTGTTTAATTCTTTTAGTGTGTTATAAAAGATTTCAAAGGATTTTAGAGAATTTCAAAGATTTCAAGAATTTTCACCTGGCTTGAGAGGTTTTCAAAGTTGTAAAACTTTTTGAAGAAATTCTAAGAGAGATTACGAATTTCGAGATACTTTACGGGATTTAAACAAGTTTTAAGTATTTCAAGGCATTTGCTGAGATTTCACAAAACCTACGCGAATTTTTAGAATCTCCAAGGCTTAAAAGATTTTAAGGGATTGTAGAGAATTTCTAGAAATTTCCAGAAAACTTTAGGGATTAAATGAAATAAAATGAAATTTCAAGGAACTTCTGGAGAGTTCATGGAATTTTATGGTGTTTCAGAAGGTTTTAAAAATTAAAAGGTTTGAGAGGAATTTCAAAGAATATTAAGGCATTCGAAAAGTTGTGCGGGATTTTACAGTATTTGATGTATTTTAAACATTTCAAAAGATCTCAAAGAATACAGTGTATTATAAAATTCCGAGGAATCTCGTGAGATTTCAAAGCATTTCGTAGGATTATAGAATTTTAAATGATTTCGTAAGATTTCAGAATATTCAAAAGATTTCGAAGATTTCAAGGAATTTTTACGGTATTCACAAAATTTCAATGGATATTAATGCATTAAAGGATTCAGAGGATTTAAAAAGAAATTGAAAGGTTCTAAAAGATTTTAAGAAATTTCTATAGATTTTAAAGTTAAATCAAAAAAGAAAAGTTGTTCAGAAATTTAAGAGGATTTTAAGGGATTTCAAAAGTGTCAATGGATCGAAGCTTTTAGGGTGATTTGAATCCTTTTGCGGGATTTGAGTAGATTTCAAAGATTTTATCATTTTTGCAGCAAGCTTCCAAAATATTTTATGGGACTTCGCTGAATTTTTGTTACTATTTGTTTCAAGAAATTCAAGAGATTTTATAAATTTCAAGGGATTCGAGAGGATTTTAAACAGTTTAGGGTATTTTTAAGGTTTCAAGTAATTTTAAGAGATTTCAAAATTGTTAAGGGTTTTTAGAGAATTTTATAGGTTTCAGAAAATTTCGGAGAATTTAAAAATTTAGGATATCCATGATATCAATGATTTTCTCAGAATTTTTAATAGAACTTTAGGAATATACAAAAAAAGTGAAAAGAGCAAAGTTGTTCCACTTGGAAATTTCGAAACAAAAGTTTGTGAGCAACTCTCTACCTTGAGTTTTTTTGTTAATGAAATGTTCTACTAAATACGAATAAAGTCGGCTATAACTATATTTTTCTTAAAACAAAAACATTTTCTCAAATTATTCAACTTCTAGATTTACATATTAAATTTTTGTTCGCAAAATATTAGAAAGATTTGTTATTTTAATAAAAATACCTTAACAGCCGACATTATTAATATTTTAGCCGAAAAAAACGCAATATAAAAAAAAGTTCTTAGAGGCTTTTTTATAAGTTTTAAATGGAACAACTTTACGTTTTTAACTTTTTTTGTTTCTCGCCTTGTTGTTGAAGAAAATGCGAATTTTTATTTTTCATAAAAATAACTCCAATTTTCTCTTCTCCAAGACGCGGGAACAATATAAAATTTTATGAAAAATATACACCGTATCAGTACTAATTAAAAAAAAAATTAGAAAACAATAAAACGATCAACTTTTGAAGCAAGTTCCGTTTAAAGACTTTTAGAAAAATATCCGCCATTTTCTCACTTTTAAACTTTTTTGAAATTTTCCAGTTCATTTCGAAAGTGTTGAAAAAGACCAATCAGTATACTGTAACACTTTTCAAAAAAACCAACAGGTGTGTTATAAACTGCATCACCAACTTTAAGTTTCTAAAATTCATAACTTAGTTAACAATATTTTTCCGATTAATCGGTAAAATAAGTGTGGTCTAAAATCCCTTAAAAACAACATATTCTATCCCAAAACTATTCTATGACTTCGGCATGCACAAAATGTAATTTATATGTATATGCAAATTACTTTCCTGTATTTTTTGTAAAATTGGTTGACATTTTACCAATAGTGTAGTTATATCGATAGTTGTAATATAATTTTTTTATTGTTTTTAATTTTTTGTTGTATTCAATTTTTTACCAATACATGAGAAAAGCTTTCACACAAATTTTCGATTTATTTTCGATATCAAGTGAAGCTTAATTCGATTTTTAAGAAATGTGCAGGTACACTTATCGAAGAACAGGCCGAACCATTAGGTTATTGAATTCCAGTTTTACACACTACACAGGCATTGAAGTCCTCCAATGATAGGGTTGAAAACACATGTTTAAGTTGGAAAGTGAAGTGAAGGATAAAATTGAAAATACGTTGCTGGTCAAGTATAAATTCCTAGGAGTGATATTTTTATTGGTCTGGATTGGAGACTACTTTCGCTAACAGATTTTTTTTCAGCGGATGGATTTTCGATAACATTTCATTTATATTTTTTATAGAGCTCTTGTTTTATTTAAAAAAATAAACAAGAATTATTACCTTGTTTTTATTTGAAAAGTCTCATTTTTTACACTTTTTTAGTCACGTAAGATAGCAAGATTTCAGTTTCAGGAGGAAAGAAATTGTTCGTGCGTCCACTTTGACACATGTGATTGTTAAAAGCTTCTTGGTCGATCACCGAAGTTAAGCAGCGCCTGGCTCGGTTACTCGGATGGAAGCCGTGGTAATATATAGAGTATATTTTTGCTGTTAAACTAATACATAATTTGCACTAGTTAGTACATACATACTTAATTACTGGAGCTGTTCATCTGTGTGTTTAAAGTATTTTTCCACAATAATAATAACTTAGATTTATAATAAGTTTTAAATCTTTTGAAATTCTGTTTCCACCTGAAGTTGCTTTAGTTAAATAAAAATTCTTTGGTTTGAATCGGAATATTAAATTGTCGTTATTTAAAATTAGTTGCACTGTTAGAAAAGTATTAGAAAAAAAGAAGCTAATTACAGTCACAGTTCTTTTTATAAATACGGAAACATATGTTACACATGTGAAAAATTATGAGTTTTTAAAAAATAAATCAACTTTGTCGTTTGTACTGTTCACAATTGAGGCATTTTCAATTGCAAATCCATAAAACTGAATAATTTTGATTCTAAATCTTCAAAACTAAATAATTTTTTATTTAAAAAATTAAAATATTTAAAAAAAGCATTTGAAATTGCATAATTTTCTATTGTACACATTAAATATTGAAGAGTCCTCTATTGCTAATAATTAAAATTAAAGAGGTTTAAATTGCAAATCGTTAAAATTGAAGAATTTTAATTTGTAAATCTTCAAAATTGATCTTTTTAAAAAATAATGAGTTCAAAATTACATACCATTTAAATATGAATCTTAAAAATTAAATAATTTGAAATTCCATATTTTCAAAATTTAAAAATTTTAAATTGTAAATGTTAAAAATTGAACTTTTTAATTTTGAAAATTTACCTCTGAGAATTATACGGACTTTAAATTTAACATTTAAAGATTCGGTAATTCTGATGATGAATTAGATTCAAAATATCATGAGTAATTTGAAAAATTGAAAATTCTTGAATATTGATCTTCAAAATAATCATAATTCAAGAATTTGCGTTTATACATTTGAAAAATTGAAGAATTGTATGTTGTAAATAATTAAAATTTAAGGAATCGTAAAACTTTAGAGTTTAAAAGCCTTCAATTTTAAAAATTCACAATTAAGGTGCATGCAAGTTTGAGTTCAACAATTAAAAGTTCTGTAATTTTTATACTTGACATTTAAATTTTTTTAATTTGCTAAATTTAAAATTCAAAGCTTAACTTTTGATTTTCAACGTCTAGAAAATTGAATAATTTTGAGTTTTGTATTTTGAAAATTCAAGAATTTCCAATTGTAACTCTTCAAAATTACAGAAATTTAATTTTAAATCTTTAAAAGTAGAAGAGTTCTTAATTTTTTAATTTACAATTGAAAATTCTGTTATTTTGGTGATTTATGTTCAAAATTTCATTAGTTTGAAAGATGTAAAATAAAAAACTTGACGTTTGATCTTTAGAATCATCTAAATTTAAGAGTTTTTGTTTATGTATCCTTGAAATTGAATATTTTTCAATTCTGACCTTAGAAACTTGCAGAATTTTCCACAAAAATTTATTAAAATTGAAGAATATTTTAATTTGACAATTTGCAATTATTAATTATTAAAACTTTAAAGTTTTACAACTAAATTTTCTGTCATTTGGATAATTTACCTTCAAAATTTCTTTAGTTTTGAAGATTGAGAATTGAAAAATTTACTTTTGATCTTCAAAATCATGAAAATTGTTGCAATTAAAACATTTTCATTTATACATCTTTTAAGTTACCGAATTTTGAATTAAAAATAATTTTAAATAAAGAACTTTCAATTGCAAAATTAAAATCTTACATTAATTATTGCAAAATATTATCGCATGAAAATGTGCTATCCAAAGTGTATGTTGATGAGTCTATGATTGATACTTAAATTAGAGAGCGGTTCAAGTGATTTAAAAGTGGCCTTACTTCAATGAAAGACGTTTTTCATCATGAATTCGCTCTAACAGATAGGATAGTAAGCGAAGTAAGAAGAATATCGACTGATTGGTAGAAAAGTGGCGACCAGGCCCTTCACCAAGACAACGCACCTGCCTGTTCATTGCAGATTATTCAGCAATTTCTGGTGAAACGCGGCTTTACACAACTTACGTAGTCCCAACACAGTCCTGACCTGGCTCCCAGTAATTTTTGTCTGTTTCCCAAATTGAAGTATCCTCTAAAAAGAAAACAATTTTAAAACGTAGAGGAAATAAAAATAATGCAACAAAGCAGATGTTAGCTATTTCGAAAGCTGACTTAAAGGAGTGATTCAGATAGTGGAAGGATGGCTGGAAAAAGTTTATGGATTCTAAAGAATAATTCTCAGAAAAGTTTATAATTCGCTATTGATCAGAATTAACTATTACTCCTGGTACACCCTAAAGTCGGATACTTCCTGGACAAACCTAGTACTATTGATTCTACATGTCGGACGTCAATAAATGGTTCCATCGTTGGTTGAATTATGTTTGACAAATGGCTGGTGATTTCAATAACGAAATCAAACATTCCTACATATTGATACTTCTAGCTGAGCCATATTTGGATGATCTAGTGAATCTTGCTCATCTTTCTCATTCAAGAATCGCCTACGCTCGCATATTTACCGTTGTTCTTTCCACGTCTTTCATACTCGATGAGAAAATCGCCGATGAGGGTTGCGTTTTTCGTCGTCGATAAAGGCCTTATCGCCGTTATTGAATCGACATACGAGCATAGCTCTTGAACTTTTTCCCTCTTTCTTTTTCATCCCCCTTTCATCCCGCTTGCCTTCTTTCGGTTGTTAGCCTCAACCGAAGGATCGATTTACGTCACCTATTTCTCGAATGTCCCCTGGATGTACAATTTCATTGGAGCTTTTCAATTTCCTCACACGGGACGAACTGACAGAAACTCAGCAACTCATTTTTCATCTTGCAACTGGGGGGGCGATATGCAGATTTCGATGGTTATAGGCAGCCGAGGGATTACCTCATGATATATTCATAAAACACAGACTAACACTTTTGCACGTTTCACCTGCGCTCATGGAAAATCTTCTGCTTATCACGCATATCCTGTGTTTCCTTCTATCCCGGTGCTTCCGAAACCGCTGGATTTATTGCCGGAGAAATTTTAGAGCAAAACGGTCTTAAGGCGGTGAATTGATTAACAAGGGAATTTATTCACAGAGGCTTTGGGGCAGATTATTTATCCTCACACTCTGAAACATGAAAGTACTTCGTTATAAGATCTGACCAGAGAGTGATACGGAGGCATTTTTTATGGTGAGCAGAAAAATATTTTATGAGAAATGTGTGACGAAAAGTGCCACTGAAGCGCGAGATGCATGAGAGAAACGATTTTGGATACTAATGGCCCCGCGTGGAGAGCTTTACTTACAAGAAAGCTTATCGAAGTGTTAGTCACCGATTTCAATGAAACTTCGCTTTCTTGTAGAGGACAAAAAAAGACGAGACACGTATATTTTTTTCTGCTGAAAAACATTTCAAAGGAGTGAAAATCACCCCTGAAGTTCACCTCAAAAAACAGTTTTCTTGAGATTTATCTGCTCCTATGCAAAATATTTTTTGAAACCGATTGGAAATTTCTTATTATGGAACGCCGATATTATATACAGCTGTTCGACCCCCAAGGATTTATATCTTTTATTTTTATAAGGGTATTTTTTTTCATTCTTGCTCTGCAAAAATTTGAGCCTGGAATGTTGTATTTAATATCGGCGTTCGATAATAAACTATCGCCAAGTGGTTAAAAAAAAAATTTGCATAATGAAAGAAGAATTATAAAAAAATTTGGAAGGGTGAATTTTAGGGGTTCTTATCCCCTCACAATGTTTTGCCGATGGTAAAAAAATATTCGTATTTTCTTTGAAATAAAATTATTTTCGTAAATATTTTATTATTGTTCACATTTTTGCAACCCCTGGGGATTGAAATGCTGTACATAGTATCGGCGTTCGATAAAAAACAATCTTCAAATTACATTAAATAAAGATTTGCATAGAAACAGAGATATCTTGAAAAAATGTTTTGGGGGGTAAACTCTTGTGAGTAGATGTGATAAGAGCGAAGAGTGTCGATCTTACAATAGGATTATTCGTCAACTTGCATGTTTTTGTGTGATTTATGCTGCTTGATGACTTTGTAAAGCTCTTCGCCTGAGGTGATTGCCAGAGAGATGAATCAGCGACCTGTGTTGAAGCAGTGTTGCAAAAGGAACGCGTTGCTTAAATAAGTCGCACGTAAATAATTATTCTCATATGAATTCATTAATCCCTGTCAGTATAACAAGTCTGAGCCGAGTATATATGATAAAAAGTAAAATAAAAATAACGTGTTGCCTAATGCTATTTAAAAGTAAAGCTTTAAAATTAGGTGACCAGATGTTCTGATTTATCAGGACGTTTCCTGACTTTTTATCGACTTTTTTCATAATCGAAAACCAAAATTTGCTATTTTTATTGCGTGGACCAGAATTTTGCTCACACTTGCTGAGGGCGCAGTCTGATTGTAAATGTTCAGTGTTTACAATTTGTTTTTTATTTGTTACTAAAATTGATTTTTTAACTAAAATGATAAGTATTCTATTTTTTGTTAAACCCTGATCTTTCTTAGTTGAAAATTCATGTATTTTGTCAAAAATTTATTTTTTTGGTACCAAATTAATCTTTATGGTGGAAATTTTCCGCTCTTGGTTGAAAATCCAACTGTTTAGTCAAAAATTCCTTTTTCTATTAAAAAAATTCATCATTATAGTTAAAAATTTATTTCCTTGATCAACACTATTTTGTTGAAAATTTCCTTTTTTTTTTGTTAAAAAATATTTTTTTTAACGAAGTGTCTCGTCGTCCCGAAATTCGAGATGACTAGTTCAATATTTTTTATACGCTTGGCCTATTTTCATTTGGAATTTTAGCTACTATTAAATTAATTTTTTTTTAAATTGAACTATTTTGTTAAAAATTAGTTTCTTGTGGTACAAAATTAATTTTTCAAACTTCAAATATAACTATGCTATTTTGGGTTTAAAATTCATCTTTTTTAGTTTAAGATTCATGTATTTTGTTAAAAATTCGTCTTGGTAGAAAATTATTTTACTTATTTGAAAATTAATTTTTTTGGTTAAAAATTTCTTATTTAGTTCGTCTCTTTCGGTAAAAATTCTGGCTGAAAGTTGATCGTTCTTAGTTCAAAATTCAACTATTTAATTTTTCATTGAATATTCATCTTCTTTCGATAAAAATTTAACTTCTTTGTTAAAATTTGAACTACCTCCTAAAATAATTTTTTAATTGGTTTAAGATAGAACTATTTGTAGATTTTTTGGCTGAAAATTAATTTTTTTAACTGCAAATTCAAGTATTTCATTTTTTGTTATAAATTGAATGTTTTCAGTTTAAATTTCAACTATTCAATGGAAAATTCACTTTTCGAGCAAATATTTATATTTTCGGGTTAAAAAATTTTTTATTTTGATAAGAAGTTCAATCATTTGGTAGAAAATTAACTTTTTTGTTAAAAATTCATCATTTTTAGCAGAAAATCGAACTTTTGTAGTGGAAATGTAGGAATGTTATATTTTTTCGATTAAAAACGCTACTGTTTGATTAAAAATGATTTTTTTCTGGTTTGATATTCTGACCCGTTGCATGAATAGATGATGAAATTAATACACGTGCTTTCATTAGTTTCATAATTCAATTTTTAATCTCATTTTGAAAACATTATATAATATTAATCTTTCTCATTAAAATCGGAAATTTTGAAAATCATTTGTTTAAAGAGTGGCTATCAATTTTAACTGGATTTTAAATAAACTAGGTATCAGATTTTTAATAAACAATACATTCGTTTTTCGAAGCATATACTGGATAGTTATTATTAATATTCAGTGGAAGTTTATTATTGGATATTATAAATTTAAATTTGGTAGTAAAAACTTTGACCCAAGACTATTAAATTTAATCAAATTTAATCAAGCATAAAATTATACAACGGTGATATCGCATTAATTTTCCTCCATGAATAAATACAACTCGTACGGTATAATAATCTTCAGAGAAAAAAATGTTTTAATTTTTTTAATTTAATTTTTACAAGGTAATTTTGATAAAATGATTATTTTTTAAATATTGTAATAAAATTTTTTCAACAAGAGTTAGTCATTTATAGGTTTAGGAACTAATAAGTAAACTTCTCTAAATATTATAAGAATTATGTTAATTATAAGTAATGTTTTAAAATTGAATATTTTAGTATATTTTATAAATGTACTTATCGAAAATAGCCTGAATAAAAGGTTTTGTGAACAATGAAGAAATAATTGTATAAAGCTTAATTGAAATGCGCTCTTTGCAATTGGAATTACAATGCGCATTTCATTTCTCATATTTGCATTGTTATTATTAACTAATTATGCTGAGCTCTCACAACTTTTCCTTTTATTGTGCCTGTAACATAATAAACCATTCACAATATCAAATTCAATTTAATTAAATTAAGCTTCAATCTCTCTGTTTTTTTAAGCCCTGTACAATAAGAAACAGGATTACTTTCGTTATAAAATATGATCTAATTTTTTTACATCAAAACGATACTGCAATCTACATTGTAATTAAATAAATATAAAAATAATAACATAGAATATAGTAATTTTATTTACCTTCAAATCCTCTCCAAAAGAATTTACTAAGATTGTTTTTATGCGTTTAATCTAAAATATTGTCAATTTTGCTGCGTCTTGTAATTAATCAAAGTAAATAAAAATGATTGATTATTTTATATTACTATAGTTTTATAAAAATTAAACTTTTTGTTTATAATCAGTATTTATTACCATGTTTAAATTTATATATTAGATAAAAATCCAAATTTTACAGATCGAAATAAATTTGAAATGTAAGTAAATAAAAATGATAATATAAATTTGATTAATGACCAATCTTTAAAAATAGGAATAAAGTAAGAAGCGTCCATTAACTCAAAGCTACCAATTTCGAGTTATTTTTTATGAAAATAAAATGACTTTTTTACCATCCAAGGTAAATTTTCTAATCCAAAAGGACAAATTTTTAACAAAACGGTTAAAGTTTCAACCAAAAAAGATAACTTCAACAAATTAGTTACATTTTCAACAAAATCATTAAATTCTTAACAACATGATTGAATTTTAAACCAAAAAGTTAAATTATCAACCTACGATAATTATATATTTTTAATCAAAATTTGAATAAAAATGGATAATCATCCGGCCACTTCTTGCCGGATTTTCAAACAAAACAGATTTAAATTTAAACAAAAAACAGTTGCATTTCCTACCAAATACTTGAAATTTAAAGACAAAAGGGCTAATTTTTTACATAAAAGTTACATTTCTAACATGAAATTGTGAATTTTTGACAAAAAAATCATTTTAAATCAATAAAGATGATTTTTTGATCCCTAACGACGATATTTTGACAAAAAATTAGAATTTCACGTAAAAAAATATGACCCTTGAAAGTAATTAAATTTTCAACAAAATAATTAATAATTTTTCACCAACTAGCTGAATTTATAACCTACAAAGATAAATTTTTAACCCAGAAATTAATTTTCTACCAAAGGATGAATTTATACCAAAATTCATGAATTTTTAACCAAATAGTTAAATGCTTAACTTAAAAAGATCAGTTTTCAATAAAAATGGAATAGTTAGATTTTTTGTTTATAAAATTAATTTAGAAAAAATTATTTTTAACCAGTTAAATTTGGTCAAACAAGACGAGTTTTTTTATAAAATGGTTGAATCCTCAACCAAAAAAATAAATGTTTATCAAGGTAGATTAATTGCCTACCCAAAAAGACAAATTTTTAACAGAATATCGTAGTTTTTTATTGATGATTATAATTAATCTTTCGAAAAGTAGTTTAACTTTTAACCTAGTACCTGAATTTTAAACTAAAAAAGATTAATTCCTAACCAAACATGTATTAGTTAAATTCTCAGATAAATAAAATGAATTGTCAACGACAAAAAATAAATTTTTAAGTAGGCAGTTTTTCAAAAAAGGATGACTTATCAACAAAAAATGTAATAGTTGATATTTCAACCAAGATGGTTTTTAATTTAAATTAAAAAAACAGTTGAATTCAACCAAAAAATTCGAATTTTTAAAAAAATAATTGAACGTACTTAGATTCAATGTTAATTCGCAATGAAACTTCTAAAATTTAAATTAAAATCTGAAAAAAATAGTAACGTTTTAATTCACAAGATTAAAAATTGATTAATTTCTAATTTCGTAAATCTGAATTTAAATATTTAATTTTTTTCAAATTGTAAGCGTGGAAAGTAAGACATTTTAAAGTCGCAATCTTTAAAAACCGAGTTATTTTAAATTCAATTACAGTCTTCACTGTCT
>JAUELO010000179.1:43547586-43564810 GCA_032357855.1 Amphibolips quercusostensackenii | reverse complement strand
CTTCTAAAAAAATTCGTCTTTGTTTTAAAATTGATCTGTTTGGATAAAAATGCAATGGTTTTTGGTGAAAGTTTAATCTTTTCTGATAAAAAATTTGACCATTTAGTTGAAACCTTATCTTTTTAGGTTTAAAATTGAACTATTTAGTTAGAAGTTTAACGTATTTGTTAAAATGTCGCCTTTTTGGTAGAAAATTATTATTTATTGCAGGAAACTCGTGTGTTTGATTATAAAATTCATTTCCTTTGGTGGAAATTTCATATTTTCACATTGAAAAATCAACTATTACATTTTTCTTAAATACATCTTTGTTGATTGAAAATTCAACTATTTTACCGAAAATTTAATTGTCTTGTTAAAAACTGAACCCTTTGGTTGAAAATTAAATATTTTGTTGAAAATTACTTTTTTTGTGTGAAATATCAACTATCACACTTCTTATTTAGAATTTATCTTTTCTGATTAAAATTCGACCATTTGCTTCAAAATTCATCGTTGTACGATGAAAAATAAACTATTTTGCTTAAACGTCGTCTTTTTGCTTCACAGTTCAACTATTTCGTTGTAAATGAAACTGTTTAGTTCAAAATTAATTTTTGTTTGTTAAAAATGCAACTATTTGTCTGCAGTTTAATCTTTTTTGTTTGAAAATTTACCCTTCTTGGTAGAAAATTTAAGTATTTGTTTAAAAATGTAATTATTTTGGTAAAAACTCAACTATTTTGTTGAAAATTCAAGTTTTTTTGTCAAGAAGTAATCTTTTTGGTCCTGTTGAATTCAAAAATCATCTTCTCTGCTTAAATTTCAAGTGTCTTCTAAAAAATTTAATTATTTGGTTGGAAATTTAACTGTTTTTGGTTGAATTTATTTATTTTTTGTTTAAAAATTCGACCATTGGTTAAGAATGCAACTATTTTGTTGAAAAATTGATTATTTTGTTTCAAAAACTATTTTATTAGAAACTCCCCTTTTTTTGTGTGAATAAATAAATAAATTTGAAGTTTTAAAATTTTAATATAATTTTTTATTGTTCCAATTCGTTTAGAAGAAATACTATGTTAAATATGTTAAAAGCCTAAAGTGCGGGCTTAGAATTATTAACGGAGAATTTAAAAAATTAATTTTTCTGGCCAACCCTTTTAAATAAATACCTAGGCAGCTTTTAGAATATTTTCAAAAAATAATGAAAACCTCAAGACAATATTTTTTAGGAAGGCATTCATTTTAATTTTTTAATTCACTCTAGAAGTAATTTCAATATTGTAAAAAATTTAACTCGTTCTCTCCGTCAAAAGCCGCGTTCTATTCTCCTAATTTATCTTTTAATTACGTGTCTCGTTTAATAGTAAAAAAATTAGCATGGAATTGAATTCAATAATAAAAAAAATGTGTGGTAAATCCGTTGGTCGACATTCTTGCTGGACGTTTTACAGGAAAACAGTCTCGTATATGAATTCGCGGAAGAGGATCGTGGTAATCGACCGTAAAAAAACACCTCTCGCATTTTTCAACGACATGAACGCAAAGAGAGACTCATTAAACTTCATGCGCAGTCTGCACAGTCACACAATTTTTGATGGCAAAATTTGTCTATTTCTTCATGTCCAAACTTTTTTCCATGATATGGTCGTTTTTCTGTGAAATCTTGTGAATAGCGTTACATTTTCTCTACGGCTTTTTCATCAGATGCTCATCGTGGTTAATCTTCAAAGTTGCTACCAGCGTTCATTCACGGCTAAATTTAATTAACCTTTTCGTTGCCGACACAGAAAATTTCCATGTACCATAACTTTGTTTATTACTTTCTTCGGGAGCTTTCCTTTCTGTGTAATAAGTCTACAACCGAATCCCAAGATACTCGGTTAGCATGATGAATTAAGAAAGTTTATTGTACTTTTTTTTAAATTTATCCTTTGTACCTTTTAAGTTCACTTCTTCATTGGAAATTTTCAACGTTTAAAATTAAATTCTAAAAAATTCTAAGCTCTAACTAAAAGAATCGTCAATTTTAAAGGGAACCCTACAATAGGACTCAAATAATCATTGTCTTCTCATTAAAATTTTTATTTTACATTTTTAACACTTCTGTTTTTTTTATTGTTGCGTGACTTTTATTATAACCAGTACCGGTTTGAACATCAGGCAATGATAGGCAAATGCCTAAGGGCGCCATGCGGTAGTGGGCCCTCAAAGTGGAGAGGAATCGTAAAACGAGCTACTAAATAATTTATAGAAGTCAATTCTTAATCGATTTTGGATTTTTCGTTTAGAAGCATTCTTCATTAAAATATTAGGATTATTTTTCTACCAAAAAATATGAATTTATAATGCAAAACGTAACAGTTGGTATTAAAACCAAAGAATATTTTTCTTTTAAATCAACAATAGTGAAACTTATCAAGAAAAAATAAATTTTCAACAGCAAAAATTAATTTTGAATCAAATAGTTACATTTTCAACTAAACGGATAAAATTTTTAATAAGAAGATTAATTTTTTATCAAAAAAGACGAATTTTGAACAATATAGTTTAATTTTCAACCAACGAGATGAATTTTCATCCAAACATGTGAATTTCCGTCATGAAATGTAACAGTTGACATTACAATCAAAAAATATTTTAATTTTTAATCAAAAACAGTTAAGTTACTAAAAAGACATATTTTCAACAAAATAGTTGAATCTACTAATTTATTTTTAACAAAATAGTTAAAGTCTCAACCAAAGAGATTCATCTTCAACAAATATTATTTTCAAAAAATAAATTTTCAACAAAGAAGTTTAACTTCCTACCATGTTGTTGAATTTTAAACTGAAAACATCGAATCTCGTCGAAAAATGTAATAGGCAATATTTCAAAAATAACTTTTTTTCATTTCTAATAAAAAAAGTGAAGCTTATTTAAAAAGGACGAATTTTAAACAAAAATTTAAATTTTTAACCACAAAATATGAATTTTCGACAACGCGATTAATTTTTAATAAAATATTTGAATTTTTAGGCAAATATATTAATTTTTTACAAATAGGGCTCTTTCAATAAAAAAGTTTTTTATTTTAAATAAAAAGCTGTTAAATTAATAAAAAAGACGAATTGTCAACGAAGCAATTAAATTGTCTACCAAAATAGATTAATTTTCAGTTACAGTCTCAACCAAAAAGAATAATTTTCAACAAGAATGATGAATTTGTAACCAAAAACGTGAACTTTGACAAAGAAGTTTAATTTCTTGAATTAAATTTTTAACTCAAAAGATGGATTCCTATCAAAAATGTAAAGCTGATATTTCAATTTAAAAAATTTATAGTTTATAATCAAAGGCAGTTGAATACATTTAAAAAAGGACGACTTTTCAACAAAAAATGTAATTATTTTACCCCAAAATATAAATTTTTGACAAAAAAGTTCATTTTCAACCAAATAGTTTAATTTTTGCTTAGACAGATGAATTTTCTACAAAGAAGATTACTTTTCAACCCAAAAAGTTGAAATTTCAACGAAATAGTAACATTTTAATACAGAGATGAATGTTGCAGCTAAATGAAGACTTTTTAACAAAGTAGTTCAAATTTTAAACAAGAAGTTGAATTTTTACCAAAGAAATATGAATTCTTTACAAAAAATGTAATAGTTGCTATTGTCATTACATTTTTTTACATAAAGTCAAAAACATTTGAATTTATCCAAAAATATGAATTTTCAAAAAGTATTTGAATCCTTTGAAAAACAAATTAATTTTCAACAAAGCAGTTACGTTTTTAACAAAATAGTTATATTTTTAACCAAAACAAGGAATCTTTCACTGGAGTGATGAATCTTTAACCAAAAAAAAGTTTATTTTTCACAAAGTAGTTTAATTTTTAACGAAGTAGATGAATTCTGAACGAAAAATGCATTATTTTATATTATAACTTATAAAGAGATGATTTCTAAATAAAACAACGTGGATTAAATTCCAAAAAGACAAATTTTTTACAAATATCTTTAAAAATGATTTCCATTTTCCCTAAAATTATTGAAAAACCGTTTGAATTAAAAAAACCATTGCCTTTAAATTTTCCAGATTTTTTTTTACATTTTTAGAAATCATCTGAAATATCATTTTTCAAAATAAAAAATCATCAAAATTTGCTTAAAAATCTTAAGACAATTTTTTATTTTCTGGTAACCTTTCAAAATTCTTCAAAAGCTTCTTTTTTGCGATATCTTCAAGAATCTATGTTTTGTTTGCAATTGCTTGAGATCTTTTAAGATTGAAATTTTTACATATTTGCGCAAAACTTTTAAAATTTCTCAATATTTTCTTAAGGAAAAATTAGGTCAAATGAATATATTATGTGTTTGTGCCCATGATTTCATTTTTCTTATCTGTTTTAAAGTGTGGAATAGGTTACAAACAGTTGTGTGAAAGCAAAATTGTAAGAACAGAATTATTTGCCAATATTAACAAATAATTCACAATTAAAAATTTCTCTCTAACCAGTAATGTTCAGATACATTAAGAGATAAATTTTATCATAAAATAAACTTACTTCTTTGGAATTAGATTCACAAAATTGATAGTGCAGAAATTTCTTAAGCTTTATTCATAAGTAAACAAATTAAAAACAACCACTAAAAGTCATATTTTTTGTAAATTTAATGCGAAAATATTAGTAAATTAATATGCAACTAAATTTTGATTATTCCTGGGAACGTCAATTTCAATAATTCTGTTTGATTTCCTGCCGTAATTTCCTCTTTAGCCTGCAAAACGGAATTTGCTGCAACTCAGGAAATTAATATCTACAACTAGAAGTTTCTTGTAAATTAAAAACATATTAAATTCCTTTTCTTTCTGGGAAAATGTATTTGATATAAAAATTTTCTCCGTGGCTCACATTTCCACAACTTTTTCCTTATTGTTTGACATGCTTTGTTTGCGTTTAATATAAAATATAAAAGCGAGCGAACACGAAGGCGGAAACTCATTCATTAACATAACTAAATTTGTGGAGTGCAGAGAGAAATCCTATCGTCCGGCTCTTTTAGAAAGGCAAAGCGATAAATACAATATATTTTTTATTAACAATAATCGTGGATATAAATTTAAAGAGATTCTCATTTTTGGTCTACTACTATTGTTATCAAGCTTGACCTGGAGGTAATAAAAATCGAAAACTTCGGGTCAAAATTGAATTCCAACAGAATTTTTTCATATAACTTTCAACCTAGTGGAATTTTTATTAACTTCCGTAAAATATTCCTCACACGCAGTTTTCTACGAAAAACCTTTCACCTAGTTTTTTCTTTCCGTTAGTGAGATCATTGTGAAACAAAAATTTATTTTATACTACACGAGTTCCTATAATTTCTTCCAATTAAGTTTTGTCAGGTGAGTTTCAATTTTATTTTATTTGCATATTTCTTTTTTGTACCTAAATGCTACGGAGTTAATATAAAAGCTCCATTTTTTCTAAAATTAGATAAAAATTGCACTTGTGGATTTTCTTTCAAAAAAATGTAAAAGATGCTTTGATATCAACTGATATTCATCAAACATTTCAAAAGTACTCTACTATTCGAAAAAACAAATCATATTTTATTTCATCAACAAAATTAAAAGCAGTCAATCATACATACGACAAAAATTACCATTCCCAATTGAACGTCCCGTGCTGTATGGAGCCACCCGTGACTTTTCTCTTTTTATTTCGATCTGGGTTGATGAAGTTACGTTGTGCCTGGCTTTCGTGCAATTACGATATTTTCACCAGTTTTCTTCTTTTCTTTATAGGTGTAGCTCGGGTTAGCGGTCGTTGATACATTTTTATTTGGTCGATACGAACGACAGCTCGTTTCCTTTCAAATATCTTTTACGCAAATATTTTTATTTTAAGCTTCTTTTTGCAAAGTGGAACACTTCTGAAACTTGACTTCTCGTTAGTTCATAACTGACGTCAAATTAAATTGGATGTCGAGTAATTTTGTATTAACACAAGAGAAAAACCTTCTGCAGTAGACAATCGTTAATTTAAAATACTAATATATGTAAAATAGTTAATTTAATTCAATTACGACTAAGAATCTGACATAATTCAGGTCTGACTCATACTTGGTACTACTACTGAACTCTGATTTTGCCTTTACAATCAATTGAAAACCTCTAATTAAATCCATTCAAGCAACAATACCAAAATTATTCTCACATCTCAAGCTGGACCTCTCTATATGATTTTAAATGAAATTGGTTGATTAAAAAACTATACGTTTCAATAAATTAAAATAATTTATGTTACGTATGCTAAATTTCACATCTGAATAATTTAGAAATAAAATAAAGACGATTATAATTAAACTTATAGTTTTTTAAATTATAAGTAAAAAAAGACTTCAATAATGCTTTAATAATCAAAATAAAATAGTATCCAAATTATAGCAGGAATCTGACAAAATCTGGGTCTGACTCATTATTGGTACTACTACTGAATTCTGATTTTTTCCTTTTTAAATTAGTGAACAACCTTTAATTAAATCCATTCAAGCAAAAATACAAATATCAATTGGAAAATAAATTATTTAAAAATTTTGTTGGTGAGGGAAATTAAGGAAAAACTCAGCAATTTTGAAGAAAAAATACAAACTTCAGACAATTTCTGTAAGAAAGACTTTAAATAACTGTAAATAATAATCAGTTCTACCACACAGACACCATCAGTCACATTTTTTAAAATTACTTTTTGTTTATATTTTTAAAATGATAAGATAACTTTAGTCTTTTTTCTTTCAATAAATTTACCTATAGGATAAACATTAAGAAGTTCAGGTTTCTACCTATTTCTTAATTTTCTTGAATTCCGTCAAAATATTTTAGGTTATTTAAAAAAATTCCAAGGAATTTGATTATAGATCCAGTAATTTAAAGGAATGTAAAGGATTGTAAAGATTGTATGGTCTTTTTAAAAATTCCAAGAAACATGAATAGCCTTATAAAGTTTTAAGGCATTTCAAAATATTTCAAATTATTTGAAATATTTGAAGGTATTTTTAAAGATTTCAAGGAATTTTTAAAAGATTTAAATAATTTGAAGGTATTCCAAAGGATTTTAAAGTTTTTGTGTATCTTTAAAAATTCTAAAGAATTTTCAAAGAGATTTTTAAAGGTTTAAAAAAAGCTCTCGTGTTATTTCAATAAATTTTGCGGAATTCCACAAAATATCAGATTTCATTGAATTTGATAGAATTGTATAATATTTTAATGGATCTCAAAGAATCTATTAAAGTTAATTGAGGGATTTCGTAACGTTTCAAAGACTTTAAGAGATTTTCATATATTTTTGGCACTTAATTTGAAACCATTTGTAATTAACCGAGCATTCTTATTATTTTATTCTGAAGTCTTATGAATTCTTAGAAATATTCTCGAATTTCTTCAGTTCACATAACTCTATTCAATTTAATGAATTTTTTGTATTTTATTTTTATTCTTTTTTCACTTTTAATTCATCCTGAAAATTTTGAAACTCACCTTAAATACTTAGGAATTTTACCAAATTCGTTTCATGTCCCTTGTATTTTTTTCAAACTCATTTCAAGCTTGCTGAATTAAATCAATTTTTATATATGTTTTTGAATTGTTTTTATTTTTCTTGATTTTTTAATTCTTCTTGAATTTTCAAAAATTTCATCAAATTATTTGCATTTCCTTTAAATCCCTCCAAATTCACTCCAATTCCACTGAAATCAGTGGAATTTTTCATTCTTTCCAATTTATTCAAATTTAATCGAAATCTTTTAAAGTTAACTTAAATTGTGTTTATCAAATTCTTTTGATTATTTTCAATTAAAAAGAAGGCAAGTAATTTCTAATCACTAAAAAATCTAAACAAAAAATACTTTAATAAAATTGCAACATCTTTATATATATATATATATATATATATATATTTTGAATTAAGTCGCTGAGATTTTAAGCTTGTATTTGATCTATTCAATAACTATTAGAAAGAAGCTTTCTGGAAATAAAAGTAAATTCCAACAGCTTTTAGCTTAAGGCTCACCATGTTAGCATGTGACAGCCCTAAGAATAATTAATTTAAGCCTAAAATTGTTTTATTCCATTTATAAAAGATTTCATATTAAAAATGTTAAAAGTTTAGAACGTTATTATTTTAAATATTAATAGTCAGCGAATATGAAAAATAAGTTGGTCAAAAATGGGGAAAAAGTCAGGGATTTTTGAAAATGAAGTTTTGCGGCCACTCTGACAAGAATTTTTTTTAGACAACTAAAAAATTGTGTTAAATGGAAAGAATTGGTCCTATGAAAATTATAGAATTTAGTCTAAGACTCTTGGGTGAGTACCAAAGTATTATCAAAATTGAAAGCCTCCTTCTCTGAATGTTTATAAGAGGTTTCGATATTAAGTAAAAGAAATAACAACAAAAAGTCCTGGACTTCCTATAGAATTCAGATAAATTTGGATAAAGTCATCGACTTTAGGATACATCAAAAGTTTTCGAATATTCCATAAACTTTTTTTTAAATCTGAATTACTTTTCGTGAAGGATTCTAAAACAGTTATCGAAACTTTTCTTGACTTAATCGAGATGTTGAGTCAATAAAAATTCCGAAAACTTTTTTAGAATTATTCACAAAAAATACTTAAGATTAAAAAAAAAGTTTATAAAACATATGAAAACTTTTGACGTATCCTAAAGTCGATGAATTTTCGTTCGTGGACTGAATTTGTTTTCTTACTTAAATATCGCATACTAAATAACTTTAAATCCTTTTACTAAAATTCATTCAAGATTTATTAAATGTGGGTAACCGTTCAATATTCCATAAATAACTATTCCCGCACTTTTTATAAGACAAACTTTTTCCGTATTTACGAATGTTGTAAATCATACTGTCTAGATGAAATGTATTTTTCACGGCTTTGTTTACAATTCGCGTTGATTGGATGTATTCCCTGGGAGACTGCCGCGGGCAATCCTAGTCTTTTTATAATGTTTTATAAGAAGAAGTCAGTGGAGGAAATTTCGCCTGCGAAGGAAGTGGTGGATAGGAATATTTGGTGGTCCCTTGGAGCATTCGCAAGGGTTGCCAATATCGATGCCTGTCGAGGTTCAGGCAATGCGGCGCGACGGTACCACGGAGCAGGGACCAGGGTGGAACTTCCGACACGGAAGGGTGGGACCGTACGATCGCAGTGAATCAAGCAGGCGGAGCAACAAACAGACTTAGCATCGAGGACGTATTCGACAAACCGAAAAGTATTTTCTTGCCTGGCATGCTAGCTAGGCAGTCGGCAATGTCGAGGGATCTCTGACTTATTGCGCGAAGTTGGCCGAATGGACCACGATTTCTCCCAGTGAATTATTATTCTGCTGAAAACCACCCTTCTGCCGCAAATCGAAGGAAAAGAAGTTCCAATAATAAAGCTCCCGAAGAACGATGTCAGTAGGAGGTGGCATACGTGACATCCTAAGGGGACTCTTTGATCAATTGCACAAGTCCTATTGGATATTGAACGTTCGACATAAATAAAAACTTTAGAATATTCTTTACAGTGATTTTACATCTAAGCTTTTATTATAAAACTAAAGTTTGCAACGTTTGTCTGAAGTTGAATGATGAGCTCCGGTAAATTTTGACGAATTTAAATTTTCCTGTCCGGCTTATTTTGGTATCAACAAACTTTCAAATAAAGTTCCAGAAAGTACTTACTTTCGAATTATTTAAAACTTCGTATACCGATGTATTTTGATTCGATGATTGCGAAAATGATAGTGAAAATACCCCCAAATTTTATTTTCAAGGTCAAAATCCCTAAAAAAGTATAAAATGTATGTTTTTTCAGTTCATTTAATTAAATATTGAAAATTTACCAAGAAGCTTTAGAATATTTTTTACACTGATTTTCTATCTAAGCTTTTATTATGAAAGTGAAGTTTTCAAGGCTTATGTGAAGTTGAATATTGAGCTCCGGCGAATATAAATTTCCCAGTGCGGCAAATTTTGGTATTGACAAACTTTCTTTGCGGCCATATTTTTTTCAGCGTTAGCTCAGCAGTACAATATTTTATTATTTCATCATGAAACTGAAAACACTAATATGTTCATCATCACATAATACACTTTAGTACTAATTTGAGAATTGTCAGTTTCGTATTTTTAAAAGGCGCCCTGGAAAAAATTTCGGCATATGACCAATCACTCTTCTGTTTTGTTTAAAATGTTGTTCTTTTACATGAAAATTTATCTTTTGTGGTAGAAGAGTGATCTTTATTAGTTAAAGGAAATAAATTTGATATTTTGACATTAAAGTAAAATCACGTATCAAGTGAATTTAGCCCAAAGTAAAATAAACTGAATTCAAGCAAGATCCAAAGAAATTTTAATTACATCAAAAAATATAACTGTGTTTAAGGTGATTTCCAAGTCCTGTCGAGAAATTGAAAATTAATTCAAGGCAAACTAAACTCAATGTAAATAATTTAAATAAATTAAAATCATCAATTTCAATTGAATTTATGGCAAAATAAATAATTTCTTATTTTAATTTACGATTTTGAATTCATAGAGAGGTTTTGTGATAACGATTATTCTGTTAAATATTGTCGTTCTCTATACTTCTAAAGAAATCTACTTATTGTCAGGGGTTTAAATTCAGTAGTAGTACCTACTTTAAGTCAGGCCCAGCGTCTTCATAATTTACGTTGATTGGTCTTCAAAAGATTTAAATTTTGCGCCATGGTAAAGTAATTATTATTATTTATATTTCATATTATTGATATTTATACTAAATTTTATTTTATTTTTGAGCTGATATTAATATTTCGTCTGAATTTCTTCAAAATTATTCAATGAATTTTTCCCTTTTTCAATATTAAAATAAGGTAAGGAAACGAAAATAAATATGAAAGACTTGTCTGCTTAATATAAGAAATATATGATTTCAAAGAAAAGTGCGAAGAAAGGAAATGATTGTGAAAAAAGACAACAGAATGCTGCCTTTGTTAGTAGAACGAGAGCGGATATTGAGAACAAATATTCTTAGAAATATTCTAAAGTTTTGTCTGCTTGGTATAAACAAACTGTATTTGAACTCTGATCCCTATTGCAAATACAATAGCGACTCATTCTGCCTCGGCATAAACTTTTCCCATTTACTCTGTTATCGAAAGTCGCTGCGTTCGGTTATTACTTTTTTGGAAGTGCTGCCGTCAAATGGCTAAGGGACAAATCGCTTATACAGCTATAGATGAAGATTTTACTGCTTAATGTTTTTATCAGATAAAGATATGAACGTAAACTTCCCTGTAAATGCGTTTAAATGTCGCAACTTAAATGTATTGTAGAAAATGTCATTTTTTAAATTATTATACACATTATTCCAATACTTAATTTATGTTCATACATAACGTCATATAGTTGGTGGGCGTTGTAAATTTTATAGCATTACTGGCAATTAATGTGATAAACTGCCTTATCCTTCACATTTTACTACATTGCATTGATTTCATATAACTTTTAGAATATAGCGATTCAACGGAATGAAATTCATAGCCTGAATGTTAATAAAAAAAATATCCTGAACTAATAGAACATAATATTTAATTGGAACGCTTTAACCCCTGTTTCATCTCTTCCCCTTTTCTCCCCTCAAATTTTTAAAAACCCCTCAAACCCCTTAACCCCTAAAATCGAGACTTTTTACCTAATTTTTCCCTTTTCTTTCTTCTCTACAAGGTTTTGAATCATTTTTAAGAACCATTAACAGAAATTCAAGACAATAGAACACAAGGCGCTTTGAATGAGATTCTTTTAATTGATACCAATTTCAAATATTTGCTAAATGATCGGTTTGCTAATTTTGTAGATTTAAAGGACATTTTTAACTGAGAATAAAAATAAATAAAATTAATTAATTAATTTAGGCTCTAGATATAAGAATTGATGTCAGTAGTTGTAAATAATTGTAAATAGTAAAGATCAGTTATTATAAAGTTTGTAAATGGTCTTGTAAGAAACGGAGGTCGTATAAACCCTCAGTGGACACATTATTAATAAAGAAAGAAATAAAGAATTTCGTACCAAAATACGTGAATATTTAATAAAGTAGTAGCATTTCTCACCAAAAGCTGTGACTTGTGTACAAAATTGTTTAATTTTCAAAGAAAAAATTAACTGATTAAAAAAATAATGAAATTTTTAACCAAACAGATATCAATTCTCAGCGGCAAATGCACTATTTGATATTATAACAGAAAAATATTTTAATTCAAAATAAAAATACAGTTGAATTTAATTTAAAAAAAAAGAATTTGTAACAAAATAAGCACATTATAAACCAAATAAATTAATTTAAAGAATATTCTGATTTAATTAAATCACAATTGATTACAGTTACAAATAAAATTACAGTTTTGATTTTAGTCAATTATCATTGAATTCACTGAAAAACGAAGAACGCAAACAGATGCATGTTTAGCAAAACTGTTTAAATTTTTACCAAAAAAGATGAATTATGAAACCAGAAAGAACAACTTTCAACCAAAGAGATTAATTTCCAGTCAAGACAGAGAAAAACTTCAACCAAATTGTTGAAATTTTAAGCCCAAAAGAAAAGAATTTTTCACAAAACAGTTAAATTTTTAACCCCAAATCACATTTTTTCTACAAAAAATGTAATTTTCAACCAGATAGTTGATCTTTCTACAAAAAAGAATAAATTTTCAACTAAGTAGAGGAATTTTCTTAAAAAATAATTAAATTTCAACAAAAAATAATTAATTTTGAACAAAATGATTAAATTTTTAACAAAAGAATTAAATTACCTATATAATCATAAAATTTTCACCGAAACGGCTGAATTATCATTTAAAAATATGATAGTGGACTTTACAAAGAAGCAGAGTAAAGTTTCAGCTAAAAATGCTTTAATTTTCTTATTGGGTTCTTTTAATTTAGTTCGCAATTAAGTATGTTAAAAATTTCCATACTTTTGGATTAAAAATTCTTCTGTTTTTAATGAAATTCCATCGTTTTGTAAAAAAGTTCAAATGTACAGCTGAAAATTATTCTTATTTGATTGACGAATCAACTTTTTCATTAAAAATTCATATTTTTGGTTGAATTCAACTGTTTTAAATTTGAAATAAAGATCTTTTTCTTATTGAAATATCTGCAGCTACATTATTCCTTGAGAATTAATCTTTTTTGGTTAAAAATCAAACTACTTAATGAAAATCAAACTACTTGGTTGAAGGTTGACCCACTTTGTTAAAAAATTATTTAGCTTTGATTTTTGGTTGAAAATTATCTTTTCTGGTTAAAAGTTGATCTTCAGTTGACAGTACGTATTTTTTGGTAGAGAACTAATCTTTTTGGTTTAAAATTTCGACTTTTTTGTCTAGAAATGTAGCTGCTTCATCGAAAATCCATATTTTGTGGGGAAAGTTCAATAATTTGGATAAACTTTTTTCTTTCTTGACTGCAGAATTTGCCCTTGTTAAAAATTTGTCTTTCTGGCTGGAAAATCCATCGTTTTTGTAGAAAATTTATCTTCTTGTTTGAAAATTTGACGATTTTCAAGAAAATATGTTATTTTTGTTAAAAATAATTTCTTTTGATGGAAAATTTCACTTTTCCACTTTTGGTTGAAAATGTATCTTCTTTGTTGCGAATTCATGTATTTTGTTAAAAAATCACAGTTTTTGGTAGAAAATTAAACATCTTGGTTAAAAATTTTTCTGTTTGGTTTTCGAATTCATCTTATTGGTAGAAATTTTATTTTCGTTATTTGAAATATCCACTATTAAATTTTTGTTGAAAACTCCAATCTTTCGGATGAAAGTTTGACTGTCTTCTAAAAAATTCATCTTTTTGTCTTAAGAATTCAACTGCTTGTTTGTATGCAACTGTTTTTGGTTGAAGTTTAATTTTTTGTATTCAAAAATCACGTATTTTGTTGTAAAATTTATTTTTTTGCTTTAAAGATAAAGGTTTTAGTTGTAAATGCAATGATATGGTTAAAAGTTTATTTTGTTGTTGAAAACTCAACTCTATGATTGAAAATTTACCTTTTTTGTCAAAAATGTAATTATTTTGTTAAAACTTACAGTATTTTATTATAAATTTTTCTTTTTCAGTCCAATATAAATTTTTTTGTTCACTGTTTGTCTATTTGGACAAAAATTCGTCCTTTTGTTTGAAGATTAAACAATTTGTTTTGAAATTAAAATATTTAGTTCAAAATTTAATTATTTTTTTGAAAATTTAACTATTTTGTTAAAAATTGATGTGTTTTGTGAAAAATTTATTTTTTTCAGTCTATAATTTTTTTTTTTTTGAAAATTCGCGCTTTTGTGTTAAATATTGATCTTTTATGGTACAAAAGTCATATTTTCTCTTTGAAAAAAAAATTAATTAAAAATTTTAATCTGAAATTGTCCTTTCTTGCTTATAAAAGGGTGTATGTTAAAAATGTTACAAATATTACCTAAATGTTATCTAAAATGCTGGCTTTTGAATATTAACGATCAAAAAAAATGAAAAATTGGTTAGGCAAAAATCAGGAAAAAGTCAAAGAATTTTTAAAATAAAATTTTACTGGCACTCTGCATATTTAATCCAACTTACTATGATATAGTCTAAAGTAAAAATAATTGGCAGATAAGATATTTTTGGAGAAAATACGCCTAATAAAACGCTTTAATTAAAAATGTATATTTATTTATTTATATTAATACTAAAATATAAATATCTTTTGTATAAATATTATATAATTAATATTATATTCATATTATTTATCAATTTATATTTATATGCTGCTCATTCCACGAGCACTTTGCTTTCCGTGAGCTAATGTATTTGCTTCCTTATAGAGGAAGCATTAGTGATTTTTTAAATAATAAACAAACTAAAGTTTTAATTTTGATGCATTTAAAAATATAAATTTACAAATATACAAAATCATAAAATAATACAAAATAATTTATAAAATACAATGAGAAATCAGACAAATCAAGATTTGTATTTGAAATAGTAATCTTTCGAGATGGAAAAGGGAAGGAGGAACTTCTGTCGCAAGCTATACCTTTCCCAGCTTAATAATTTTTTTTACAAAAAATTTCCGCGTTATTTTATTTAAAAATTTATGATCGAAAAGTCTTTTATATTCATGCATCAACTTTAAAATATGTTAATGAATACAGTTTTTCTGTCAAACACATGTTTCAAATATTATAAATGTGCATAACTTCCTTACTCTTTGATAAAGCGTATTAATATTATAGTTTAATCGATTTGCCTCGAATCAAGAAATTTTTTACGTTCTTGCATTAATTTTTAATTATGGTAAGTAAAATATTTTTACTATAAAAAACCGTTTTTCCAAATATTATGCATGACCGTAGCTTCGTTACTCTTCAATAAAATGTAACAATATTAGAGGTCAATTGATTCGTTTTGAATCAACACGTCTTTTCTATTCTCGCATTAACTTTAAATTATGACAATGAAAAAATTTTTACCATAAAAATCGCTTTTTAATATAATATAAATGACCATAACTTCCTTACTCTTTGATAAAATGTATTGATTTTATAGTTCAATCGATTTTTCTCGAACGAAGGAATATTTTATATTTTTGCATCAATTTTGAATTACGGTAATGAAAAAAGGTTTGGTATAAAATACGGATTTTTTAAAATATTATAAAGTGCTGAAAAAAATTCAGATAATATTTTTAGAAATTCTTTGTTTAGTTTTAGGATATTTGTGTTGAAAATAAGCCCTTAAAATTTCATCAATTTGTGTGCAACTGCTTTCATGATATCGTGTTCACAAAAAAGTGTGACATCTGCACACATCCACACTCCAACACACAAATCCACACATACACAGAGTTGCACACAATTGTTTGGAAAATTTCATCCAATATTTTTAAATTAAGAAACGCTTATTTAAATAAATTGAAATTTTTTCGATAATCTTACTATTCTAAAGCTTCCTCTATGAGGAAGCAATACTTGGCAATAAATATAAGATATATATATGAAGAAAATAAGCTTAATAAACCCTTTAAATAAGAAAATTATTTATCCAAACGCAAACGTATAATATTCTAAGAAGATGATATGGTCCACTTGTTGATTTTCACCCACAAATTTTCCGTACCTACAGAAAATCGTGATAGAAACATCAGAATACAACACTTAGTTTCAAACGAATTAAAAGTTTGATCGTAATAATCAAAAGCTCTCTGTTTCCTTTCATTGAAGATGTTCCTAAGGAAACTTGTGCTACGAGGTAAACTTAAAGTTTTCGCGGTTGCTTGGAGGATTCACGTACAACTCTGCATTTAGTCCTTTGCGTATCGCGTAATGAACTCGCGTTTAACTCAAGACCCGCACTCGCTTTCACGCTAGGAAGTACTGGGATCCATTACGCCTTCTCGCGACTAATTACTCACAGATGGAAAAAAAGCTAATTAGTGAAACCCAGACTTCTCGACGCTTCCTCTGACCAACGCAAAACCCACTATCCTCTCAGCAAGAAATCCTACATACCAATGTAAGCCGGCTATGTAACTCATTTGCATATAAATAATATTTTTAACATTAGAGGAACGCTAGCTGTTTTTCAACTTTTGAGTACAAAAATTTACATATCAGCCACTTCAGATAAACTGAAAACAAGACGTTAAAATAAGAAAATTTTCCTTTTTTCAGGTTTTCAATTGCCATAATTGTCTATACTAAGTTTAAAACGCGAGATTTTTTAATACCTGATTGTTCCAATTTCAGGGATTTTTGGAAATTTAGAAATTGAATTAAATGCTTATAATCTTGTGAATAAAAATTATTAAGTTTTTAAGTCTAATTACGAAGTTAAAAGTTCATCAATTTTCTTAATTTGAAAATTTTTAATATATTCTGTACCGAATCCCTTCTTATATTAGGCAGGTTTCACATTTGAAGTCGCCGAATCTCTCGGGATGAAATAAGTTTTTTTTTTAACCAAGCAATACGTATTTTTCTGAAAAAGAAAAAAAAATTCTACAAAGTTATGCGTGTTTGAATTTTGTGCTTTGAAAAAAAATTGTAAAAAAGGGTACAAAAAGTACAAAAAAGGGTTTCGTAGCCTATTGAAACGTTAATTCTCCTCTGTTCCCTTTATCTCCCCTATTTTCCTTCTCCACCCATAATTCCCTTCTTTATATTTCTCCTCTC
>JAUELO010000179.1:43518564-43532121 GCA_032357855.1 Amphibolips quercusostensackenii | reverse complement strand
TAAAGTACAAATTGAATAATTTAAATAAATTTATATTATTACATTTTATAATATTTATGCATTGTTATTGAAACAGACGTATTTTCATTACCTTGTTTTTATAATTTAAAAAAGTGCACATTGTATAAAAAAGCATTCTGTTATTAAACATTGCATTGCGACTTGTGCCGTTTTTTTATAAATTTAATTTGCTTATTTTCAATGTTATTTTTTACGATTTGAAAAAACATACGCATCCTAGCGTAAAGTGGATAGTTTTTGGCTGAACAACTTTTGTCTTTTAATTTTTTTTTTCTTCCAACATTTTTTTTTCAATTTTTTTTCAATTATTTTTTTTAATGTTATTTTTAACGAATTTAACCAAAACTGCGCGTCCAATAGAAGAATTATTAATGACAAATTTTTAGCTCTTTTTCTTGTGACCAACTTTTGTTCATTAATTTTTTTCATAGCTTATGTTGTTTGGCCAAAAATTTAATTCTTTTATTCCTAATTTTATTTTCTACGATTAAAACAAAAACTGCGCGTTGCATAAAGAAATGTTCAGTAACAAATCTATAGATCTTCGAGTTTTCAACTTTTGTCTATTAACTTTTTTATACCTTGCTTCTTTTATCCAAGCTAATGATTATTAGTTGTTTAAATAATTGCAAAATATCTCGCACAAAGAAAATTTTATTCTTGACATTTGTTAATTGTGTCATTAATTGCAAAAAAAAAATAACTTTACGATATACAGAGAAAAAAGTTCTTTAAACAAATTAAAATTGTTAAAAAATTGCTTAATATCCTCGAGAAAAAAATATTACTCTCAAGATCCGTTAGTTGTGTAATTTATTCCAGATAATAACTTTTCTCGCTTCACAGGAGAAAAGATGGTTTAAACAAATAGAAATTTTTAAAATAGTTACCAAATATCCTTTAAAAATATATTGCTCTCAACATTATGTGATTGTGTCGTTATTTCTACAAAATAATAAATTTTACGATTTTAGGAAGAAAAAATTGTGTAAACAAATGAGAATTGCCTAATCAATTATAAAATATGTTAAACAAAGACTGCGACTCTCGATATTCATCTACTATGTATAATTTATTTTAAGAGATAATAATTTTTCACGAATAACAGGAAGAAACAATTGTTTAAACAAACAAGATTTGTTCAAACAATTCAAAATTATTTTGAAAACTCTCAAAATCTCGTCAATTATCGATTAATAATAATTAATTTTTTTTTATTCCAAAACAAACCGTCTTTGGCATGAATTTGACAGGAAACTTCTATTTTGCATTTTTTTGCTAATATTCCGGGCACAAAAAGGGGGGATTGCGGGTGAAAAAATTATAATTTATTGGGTGGAAATTATACTTTGAATACTCCTTAAGAGGTGACTACACTTGAATTTAAAAAATGTTTATATAAAGTACTCGTTTTTTCCATTTTTTTTTTAAATCGAGCTTTTTCCTTTAAAAACCCTATGTTAATTTCAAAAGCCCAAGAGCACAAGTTAACATAAAAAGAATTATGGAATTTATTTTCAAGGAAAAGCAGCAAATTGGACATGAGGGGGGGTCACCAAAAATCAAAAGTCAAATTTTCATAGATATAAATTTGGACCACCCTCATGTGAAAATTGCTGTTTTTAGTTTTGTCACTAAGATCCCCTAAATTTAAAAAACTGAAAAAATTGAAAATTATAGCCCTTTGGGTGACTATTATGGGGTAAGAAAACGGAGATAGTGCTTAAGTTTTATCATACAAAAAAAATCAAAAAAGAATCTAAAATTTTTTTCTAATTTGAATTTCCCGCCAAAATTGTTCCGAGAAAATCATGCACGTTAAGAATGACAAAGAGACTCTATGCATTTTTTCAGATTTTTTCAATGATCGAAACAAAGAAAAAAAAGAACTAAAATGGACATCCCCCCCCCCCCCCCAACTAATCCAATATGTCGTCTAACGGTTTGAAATTTGTGAAAACATTTTTTTTAGGGTATGCTTTCAAATAGCTAACTCAACATTTGGTTCCCTTTAGGGGCATTTTTTGCATGCTTACTCGGCTATACCCTTTGTAGATCTTTTTTGGGTACACAATTTTGGTCAATTTATCTTTTTTCATATCTTGCATAGTTTGACAGCAAAATTGAATTTTATTCCTCATTATTTTTTTATGTGATTAAAATTTGAATTTCGGATTTTTCAAGAAAATCAGAAAAATTCTTACCGTGCGTTGTTTGGCTTAAAATTTTCTTTTTCGTTTAGTTCATTGAATTTTGCAAATGCTTTATAGCTCTGATAAATTTCTTTATCGGAAAAATTCATTAGGATAAATTGTTTGTCTTTCTTAATACTAAAAATAGCCGTGCACAGAATTTTAAATCTTAAAAACAGTGATCTTAATATTTGAAAATGCTCTAACTTTTTGAATTTTTTTTTAAATGTCTGGCTAACGAACTTGACCTTCAGTTTAGGAAACTTAAGGAGTGTAACGAAGGCTAATCTAATAGATTGATTCTTTCAAAAGCCATCGTGCTTACAGCCATGCATATATACATGCATGCATACACACATACGTACATACATGCATACGTACATACAGACGCATCGTAAAAATCTGTTTTTCAGGTTAAGAGTGCATTTAGCTACATCTGACAGAAAGTATTCAAGAAGAATTGATGTTTTAATAATGAGCGGATTTTTAAATAAAAGAACATGTAAAACTTAGAAGCTTGGTAATTCTTTGCGTAAAAACTGCCCATTTTGCTTTTGAATTATTAATCTTTGGGCTCGAAGTTCTTTATAAACTAAATTATAATTAGAAATTTTGACTACAAGGCATTTTCTATACAATGGGTGTGGGTTTTTTGCTCACATCCAAACATTTTAGTTACTCTTCACGTTATGTATATGTAAACACAATTTGGTAAATACGCCTGGGATAAAATCTTTTTCAGTGATATTTTGTGACCCGCGCTCACCATTGGGAGGGGAAATGAATTAAAACTACAATCCCTGGATTGTTGCTGGCATTCGTAAATGTCGCGAATTATTATTGTGCTCGTTCGTCGGCAAAACGAAACGAATACCATCGTCATTGTCAACAGCAGTCATTCATTGGAGCAATCCACTTGACTGCGAGTAATCGCCGACCGATTTCGTATTTGTATATATATATTCACTTGTCGCATTATTATTTTCGCACACGTACAATACGTAGCTTCAGTACATCGACTGAAACTGAAATGTTTGCCTGTTGTTTCAAAGACCAAATAAACGATGTGCAAATTCACCTAGCGTTCATCGTTCACTACTCCATGCGCAGCTGGTATTTTAGCGATAAACGAGCGATTCGCATGGATCGGTAGCAACTTCTAACTACGGTTAACATTCATAAGCATTACGAGGATTTTCCTGCTGCTCTGCTTCTCTCCTTCTGTAAATTTTGTTCAAACAAACGATAATTCTCTACATTCAGAATTTAACGAAATTCTAATTTAAAACTAGTGGATATTTACTAATTCTTTAATTCGAGACACAAAAGCGCAGGATTAGACTACCCTCGAGAATGATGAAAACGCCTGTTTCTCTAGTTGTTGCTAAAGTGCCTACATTTTTCAAATAATTAATTTAACAAATTTTTTCTATTACAGCACTAAAGCTAATTAATTTCTGCGTCTGATAAGCCCGAGTTGGAGACCAAACGTTAAGTTTCTAAAAAGATATTGCAAAAAATTGTCAGGTTTTAATTCTTTTTAAATGTCAATAACTGTGGAAATAATAAAAAAACTTGATAAAGATTTTGATCTCATTTTAAAGGTATGTCACTCCTCATAGTATTTTGATAACTTATCAGGATATTTTTAGAATTTGTTTCCTCGACTCTACCCTAGTGCCAAAGTTGGTACAAAAAAGTCATGGAATTTTAAAAATGTGTAACTATAAACTAAGTATTCTGGCACATAATATTTTAGAATATTTTTAGCAATTTGAAAATTTTATAGTCTACGTTCATATATTACGAAGAAAAAAATATTTTTTAAAGATAATACAGATGTAAATCAAGTTTGAAACATAATCTGTTTTTAAACTAGTTTCAGTATTCCCGGGAATAAAACCATAAAGAAAATCGAACTGAATGTTTTCAATTAAAATGAAAAAAGTCCACTAATTCTAGAGAGGCTTTTTTTCTTTTACTGAAGTAATTTCTACTTTTCCAACTACATTTTTCTGTTTCCTTTCACGGCTTTAGCTGCTTTCATGAATATTAAAATGAGCATTAAGATCCTCAAAACGAGATGCAATGCCTAGCTATACTTGTAAATAAACTGTTTTCTTCAACCGCGCGTACTTAATTAAAATTCACTTAATTACCTTAGATTTGAACGCAAAAGAAAGGCAATAAATTTTTTTCAAACAAGCGACTTTTCTTTCCTAGTTTAGAGCTCGCTTTTCTCCGTTATGCTGTATCTACAAGATCTACACAGTGTGCCTATCTACTTCTCGTTCGCTTCTCTCATATTGAATTCCTGGTTAAGAAATCTGATAGTGGGTCCCGGGAGTCCTTTTGGTGTAAATTTGAAAATCGCGCTCTGACATACGAACCGTGAACGATTCAACGAGTATGATATTCCGAGATATTCAGTTTAAATTAAGAGAAGCGAAGAAAGAACAGAACGGAGCGGCCGAGCGCACTGTTTACTTTATTCCTTTCCTTTCCGAGTTTCCCAGCCCCTATTCAAGATCTTTTAGCCGAGCTCTGAGAGCATTCGAGTACGAACCGTTTCTCAATTACTCGTCTTTGAATTCTCACTTTTCAGCCTACTACCTCCAATGAGAGTCAAGTAGTGATCCGGAACGTCAGCTTCACTTTGAGTGGCAACTTCAGCTGCGAGGTCACCGCCGACGCACCATCATTCTTTACTGATACTGGAGCAAGGAAGCTTATCGTAGTGTGTAAGTAGCTTTTTCACTTTACATATTAAAGACTAGATGAATTTCATAAAGTATTTCTTCATGGCTCGGAAAAAGACGTTTCGAAATTAACACAAATTGTTGCTTCATTTCGATGCAAATTTGATATATGGGTGTAAACTAAAAAAGTTGAAATTATTGAATTAAAAAATTTTTTTAAAATAAATTAGTCAAAGCAGCAGGCAATAATAACGTTTATCAACGTTAAGTGCCAATCCTAAGCAACGCTGAGTAACATCCACTAGCAACGGCCAACAACAAACCCTTAGCAACCAACAATACCAAACTCTTAGCAACTATCAATACAGCTCCATATCAAGGGACAATAATAACCTTTAGCAACGAAAAACATTAATCCTCAGCAACGCTTAATAACATATTCTAGTAACGATCATAATAAATCCATATCAACGGGCAATAACCTCCCTCAGCAACGGATAATAGCATCCCCTATAAACGAAAAATAACAATCCGTAGCAATTATAAATATAACTCTCAGCAACGGACAAGATGAACCACTATCAACGGTTAATAACGACCCTTACAAACCGTTTGTAACAACCCTTATAAACGGTCAATAACAACCCTTAGCAACGTTCAATAACATCCCCTATCAATGAAAAATAACTACCGTTAGAAAGGATTAATATAACTTTCTAGCAATTGTCATCCAAAACCCTCATCAGTAGTCAATGACAACCCTTAGCAATGGTCAATAAAAACTATTAATAACGGCAAATAATATTCTTTTTAGCAGCAGAAATAACAACCCTCAGCAACGGTCAATAACAACCATTAAAAGTGGATAATAGCAACGGTTTGCGTCGGCTAATAACATTCCATTAAATTTAAGGGGATGTTGTTACCCATTAATAGATAATAACTACCCTTAGCAACGATGAATACAACTTCCTAGCAACTTTAAAGAACAACCCTTAGCAATGGTAAATGATAAATCTCAAGAACGATCAATACAGCTCCTTAGCAACTTTAAACAAAAGTCCTTAGTAATGGTCAATAACAATTCTTAGTTACGATCAATACAACTACCTAGCAACTGTCAACAAGTGCCCTTATCAATGGTCAATAACAACCCTTGGAAATTGTCAATACAACTTTCTAGCAACAGACAATGACAATTCTTACCAACTACTAATATCATCCCAATAGTAGATCTTTATTTAAAATTACAATTTTCTTAAATTTAGTGACGAATGTTTAATTTCAATCATTCAAAATAATTTTTTTGGTTTTTATTCTTAACATAATTATGATTTAAAACATTTTGAAACTAGGGGTCATTTGGAAATTTCACTTTTCCTATATTGGCCTATAAATTTTACTAACACTTAAAGAATTTATGTGCCAAATGTAAACGTTTTTACCCGAAATTGTTATAACTCAGTAATAAACACATTGTAAAATAAAAGCATTCATGAACCAGTAAAAACATTAAAAAGAAAATTTACAGTGGGCTGTTTAAAACCATTAACGAAATACGAGTTCAGAGTAAAATATAAATTTTATTAGTAATTATTATTTCACCTGGAAAATAAAATTGGAATATTATGTACTTCAAACTTTTGCGAACAATGAAACCTCTACATTTACGTGTATCAAGACTTAATAATTTAAAAAACTAAATGAAAAAGTAAAAAAAACGTTCAGAAATAAAAAATCAAATTATTGAATGCTCAACAGACTTTAAAACTTTAAAAGCTATTAATATTCTAAAACTTTGAAGTTGGGAAATGTTATTTAAATGAAATGCTAAACGTGCCGAGAATCGTACGCTACACACATTCCACTTTAAAATTAAATAACTTTTTAAATTATTCATAAAATCAAAAAGAATGTTCTAATGGTTAATTTTATGAATTTTGAAAGAGATTTCTTTTTGATAAAATTAAAATTATTTAAGAAGAATTTTGTTTACGAACGTAAATTAAGCGTATAGACACATCAAAAATATTTTGTCAATACATGGAATAAAATTATTTCAAAAATGATAAAAACCAACGAAATAGAATTGTCCACAATCTTTCAAAGAATAAGTTCAGCTATTGTTCACAATGATTAATTGAAAATTGCAGCTCGTACCTGAAACAGAAGATAAAACACAACAATCTAAATTGATTTTTTAACCTGGACTATTTTTGCATAAGTCATAATTATATTTATCTTTAAAAATTCTTAGCAGTTAACAATATTCACGAAAGAACGATAATATGATAATGAGAATCATAACTGTGTAAGGACCATGAATAAAATTTTACAGGGTAAAAAAAAGGTTCTTCATATAGGTTTTCATCAAATATAAAATTTTGATAAAATTATTATAGAACCACTTCTTCCCCAAAATATCGAAAGGACCTTTTAAGGACTGTTAGATATGTCAAATTATTTTTATATTACTCGGTGGAGAATTCACATAAAATTATAAAAGCACGTCGCCATTATTTACAGTGTTTCAGAGAGGTGAAAACATTTTTCTTTTTAGTTTTCTGTGTGTCTTCGAGCAAGAAGACCAGATGGTCCTTATTCAGTTATGCACGGTTTTAGCATTATCAGGATTCACGAAATATCATTATTGTGTCTTGCTTCACCAAAAAAAATATCTGTTTCATTAAAATTGCGCTTAAAGATGCTGTAGAATTCAAAATATATAAATTCAAATCCATATTTTTTATACACAAGTATTCAATACTTTATAAAAACTGCACAAATCGAAACCAATTGATTCAGTAATTCGATAATATTGAATAATTAGCTAGATCGTTTCCTCTATATGGTCCTATTTGAATTCTTCTTCTATCTTTTGTGTTTCTGAAATACAACATTTGTCTAATTATTGAGGAATCATTTTGAAATAATTGACTATGTTTGGTTTGCTTGCTCCTCAAATAATTTTTCCATATTCCTAATATGTATCAATAACTGGTATCTTGAATTACTTAAAATTATCAAAACTAGAATTTTCAAAAATTGTTCCTTTTCCACTTGTTATTGTCATATATTTTTATAATAATTAAAATAGGAATTTTTTCTAAAGTCTCATTATATTTATATTTTTCCGAAAATAAATGTAGATCTCAAACTGTCGTTGGCTTTCTCAAGGTACATCAAAGTACGTAATTTGCTTTCTTACCCTTATAAGCATCTACTTGTCTACCTTATTTTCCAAACTTGATTTACATGGTTCTTGTTATGTCATCAGTAAGAAACAAGACGATTTTCCAACTTTCCTTAGGCGACAAGGTCGAAATTTTCTTAGAATCTTCGTATATATCACGTTAGCTTTTCTTGCATACTTATACCCTGATCTTTTGCGAATCCGCTGAAAAGTTATCTCGACAGTCTTGCTGCTCTCCATTCTTCCGGATTATCCTCACTCGGATTTATTATCATCCCGCATTGCTTTCGAGAATTCCAATTTTAAATTTCATTGACAATTTCTGAATTCCTATTAAATATTATTAATTTTAAAAATTATTTTATTATTACAAATGACTCTTTCTAATATCTAATATTATGATATAAAAACCAAAGCATACAGGATTTTCACTAACCCTAAAAACCTGAAAAATCTAAAATTTTTTTTAAAGCGTGCTTAAATTTTTTGAAAATTGCAATAGAAAATTAAGTATCAGTGTTTGTTCATTTGTAAATCTATCTTTTTATCACTGGATTTAACTATCTTGTTAGAAAATTTTTTTTTGTTAGAAAATAATATTTTTTAATGAAAATTCATCAATTCTATCCTTGGTTAAAATTCCATGTTTTTTAATTACAAATTCAACTATTTGGTAGAAAGTTCCTCTTTTCTAGCCCACTTTAACTATTTTACACAGAAACAACTGGGGTCCACTAAAGTTGCGGCTTACATAAAAGTTGGTATCGTTTAGAACTTGAGCTTCAATAGATACCTACAGGGACATAAAAGCGTTCCATTCGAGCCCACTTGAAAAGAACAACATCAATACTTATTCACAAACCAACCACTTGCAAAGTAGGGCGCGCTTATTTGAAATGTTGAAAACTACAATTTTTTATCTAATGATAATAATAATAATCAAACATATTTATATTTTTACATGTTCAAGTGGTACGTGGACAATTTTTAATATATTCTGAGCATTAGATAAAAGAATAAACTAAGTATTTAGTAAGTACAAAATATTATATTATTTAATGCAATCTTTTTGAATTTTTTTTTGTAAATTATTGTTACTAATTTATGCATTTAAAATTGTGTATAATAATGAAATTAAATAAACAAATTTTATTACAGGTACAATTTGAAATATTAAACATTTATTTATAGAGAAATCGTAATTTAAATTTTATGAAAGTTAAATATTAAATCGAAACTAAGTCAAATTTATTTTAAAACGTACAAAAAATTAAGTGAAAGAAAAACTTTTTTTTTACTAGCATAGATGTTCAATTTATTTTTTATAATAAAGCATTGACACGTTTCGAAGTGCTTTTCATTTGTTTTTTTTTCAAGATGCGAAAAGTTCAAAAATTTTCCAAAATTATAAGGGACGACTAAAAAATCTAAAAAAATAAAATTCGCGTAATTATAAAATTTTGGAAATTTAAAAATCCCGAATTGTGAAATTCCAGAATTATGAATTTATCGACAGGAAATTGCCAAATTATAAAATATCCGAGCTAGAAAATTCCCGAACTGAAACCATTAAAAAATAGTTTTTTAATATATATTATTTATTTATTAAAAATACAATAATCAAATATTCTTACCAAAGACAATTTTTAATGTAAATAGTTTTTTAACATTGTTGTTTAAATAAAAATCACTATAAATGTATAAAAATTGTATAAAAAAATAAATTTTAACACAGGTGCGAACAAACTTTGCAGAATTCAACTCAGCACTGAATTTTTTCTAAATTTCTTTTAAATTTTTTTTAAAATTCAAAATTCAATTTTTTAAGACGTTTTCTGTAATTTTTCTTTGCACATTTTCAAACAAAATTGTTCATCCAGAAATGCATTTCTTTAAATTATTTTTATTTTAAATTGAAACACTAATTTTTGAAAACCTTAAACATTATAAAAATTTGATTTGAATTGGAAAATTTTCTAGTTCGGATATTTTATAATAGGACAATTTTTCGTCTGAAATTTTTCAATTCTTCATTTTTAAATTTCGGGAATTTTATAGTTCCATGAATTTTATTATTGGGTAATTTTCCAACTCGGAAATTTTGCAGTTGCGCGAAACTTATTTTTCTGGATTTTTCAGTCGTCCCTGAAAATCATGGAAAATTTTTGTATTTTTCACATCTTGAGAAGAAACTGAAAACCAATTCGAAACTCGTAGGTGCTTTATTATAAAAAATGAATTTAAAAGTTATGCTGGTAATTAACCAAATATATTTCTATTTTCCATATTTCTATTTATTATCTCTACTTTTTATCAGTTTCTATTAAATATTTACCTCTTATAAAATTTCAATTACAATTTCTCGATAAATGTTTATAAAAATATTTCACATTGTACCTGTAATTAAATTCGTTTATCCATTTTAATTAATATACAAAATTTTAAATGCATAGATAAGTAATAATATTTTAAGAAATTAAAAAATATTACATCAAATAACAATTAGGATCATTTAAAACCCTAATTGAGGTATCATTTAGAGCTTTTAGTTAGAGAAATTGATTTTTTAAAATGAAAATTTAGCTGTTCTATAATTGGTTAAAAATAAATCTTTTTAGTTTAAAATTTAACTATTTAGTTGAAAATGTATGTATTTTGTTAAAAATTCGTCCTTTTTTGTTGAAAATTAAACTATTCCATTTGAAGATTCAGAATTTTAGTTGAAAATTGACCACATTAGTTAAAAATGGACTATTTTATTGAAAAGTCAATAGTTTCAAAATTTAATAATTCCCTTCTTGGTTGAAAAGGTATTTCTTTTAGTTGAACATTCAACTATTTGGTGCGAAATTCGTCCTTTTTGGTAAAAAATAATTCTTCTTGGTTAAAAATGCATATTTTTTCTTGAACATTCAACAGTTTCTTTTACTTTGTCTTATTTCGGACTTCAATCCAATGTTTAGCTAAAAAGGCAACTTTTCTGGAAAACTTGTCTTTTTTGGTTACATTCAACTATTTTTGATTTGATATGAAAACCATTTCTCGTTAAGTATTTATATTTTTTAGTTAAAAATTCAACTATTTGATTCAATTTAAGTTTATTTAATTTACAATTAAAATCATTTTAGGTTGAAATATTAAATATTAAGTTTTTCATTGATAATTCATCTTTTTTGGTTGAAGATTCAACTATTTTAGTTCACGATTCATAATTTTATTTAAAAATCTATCTTTTTGATAAAAATTTCAACTATTTTATCTAAAAATTCAATTTCTTAGATAAAAATTTATTATTTTACCTGAAAATTACCCTATTTAATTATGAAATTATGTATTTTGTTGAAAATTCGTCTGTTTTGGTAGAAAATAAATCTTTTTGGTTAAAAAATTTAACTATTTCAGTCAAGGATTCATAATTTCAGTAAAAAAATTATCTTTTTGGTTGAAACTTCAAATATTTTAGTTATTGATTCATCATTTTGGTTGAAAATTTAAATATTTCAGTTGATGATTTATCATTTTGGTTAAAAATTTGTCTGTCTTAGTTGAAAATTAACCTATTTTATCAAAAATTAATCTGTTTTGGTACAATGTTATTCTTCTTGATTGAAAATTCATATTTTTTGTTGGAAATTCAACTATTCCAGTTAAAGATTCATGACTTCAGCTGAAAATTTGTCTTTTAGGTCAAGAATTTAACTATTTCAGTTGTAATTTTATCATTTTTGTTCAAAATTCATGATTTCTAATGAAAATGGAACTAATTCATGGAAAAAGTATTTTTTTTTTTCAAAAAATTTTTTTTTATTCCAAGTTTAACTATTCCATTTCTGATTGGAAGTAGATCTATATTTTTTCTTGAAATTTCAACTACTTGGTTGTAAATTCATCTTTTTTAGTTAAAAATTCAACTATTTGGTTGAGAATTCATGTATTTAATTGAAAATTGTTCTTTTTGGGTAGACATGTCATCTTTCTGGTTAAAAATTCAACTATTTGGTTAAACATTTGTCAGTCTTGTTGAAAATACACTATTATCACTTGAAATGTTAGAAATTTGAACCGTTTTAATAAAATTAAATATAGTGCCCACATCACTTATACTTAGAAGAATATATTTACCCGTTCTGATTAAAAATCTACTTATTTCCCGTATTTTTACAAAATGTCTACTCACGTGGAAAATATTTGTCATTCAAAATATGAATATGTCAAATATACACGGAATTTTGAGTATATAAAGATAAAATACAGATTTTTTAAAATTATGATTTAATTTTATGGAATTTTGGATTAAACTCAAGAAAGAATTGATGATTTCTTTATAATTATTTATTGATTTACTTATTCAATAATGACATTATATTCAGGAGTAGCTTTTCTAATGAAACGTATTAATTAAATCCCTAGAAACTTCTTTTGTTAAGAAACCACCTATCCTTTAATAAAGTTACTTTTACTAATTAAGAAAAATATTTGTTCAATTTTACATATAGATATTAAAATTCTGACATATTAAGATATCTTTAAAGACTGGAAAAGAAACATTTATAATAATATGATTTATTGTACTGTAAACAAATTATACCTGGAAATAACTTTAAACTGTCAGGGAATTTTTTTCAAAGATTTGATTTCATTTTCTAGATTATATAGTATTTTACTATTTGTGTAATATTCTTAGAATAAGCAGTTCCGAGTCCGGTATAAAAGAAATTCTGTTTTAAAATTCCTTACCCCCGATTTTGTATTCATCTCGAAATTAGTTTCTTCATATATCCGTCGTCGAGGATCCCATCTAGCTCTTTTGTATTGATGGCTTGGTTATAGTCTACAGGAATCTTTTATACGACCTAGAAGTAACTTCCATGGCGGACGGAATATGAATTTCATATTTTACGATAATAGAGAGCGAGCCGTGATCGCAAGGCTGATGCCTTCACGGATATTTCGAAGGTAAACCAAGGCTTCTAAAAGTCTTTTCTTTAACGTTATCGAACCACTGGGAAACTCAATTCGTGTACATACGACCATCTGCTGGTTCCAAGTTCTTTATTTTGCAAATCCTTCTCAACTAACAGTTCCCCGTCTTTCAATAACAGAAGCGATCCATTCAACTTATTATTTCGAATCATGCGAGAACTTTCTACCTATTTGGATGCTTTTGTAACCTTATTTTGAAAGTCAGATCATTATTTTTATAAAAAAGACCCTGAATTCTTTTTGTTAATTTTTCTTCAGAGAAATTTTTCTCTGCACAGAAAAAATTGGGGATACGATATGTTGCAGGTAATTATTTAGGCAGGGTAATAGCTTATAACTCTGAGCTGAGGTAAACTTTCCTTGATCACAGGCCTGTAACGTGTTGCCTCCAGCGTAGTCCGCGGGAGATATCTGCGATTCACCACGGAAAGTTTACCTCAGTTTGGAGTACCCACCGCGCGTTTACCTT
>JAUELO010000179.1:43482882-43494039 GCA_032357855.1 Amphibolips quercusostensackenii | reverse complement strand
TTTTGTGCTTACATTTCTTTATGCTTAGCAGTAATTTTTGCTTTTTATTTCCCTGTTGCTTTTCCCTTATCAGAATAATCATCATTATTATTTGAACTTTTAACCAAGAACATATGTCAGTTTTATTGTATGACGTCGCGCGAGGTTTTTGAATTAGCATTTTATTATTATACTATTAAGCCAAATCCCTTTCAGTGTAAGCGTAACTCACTTGGATCTAGCCTCATTATACCACCGGGGTTCAAGGAATTCATATGGGAAGAGTGAAAAAAAGAAATGTAGTAGGAGATACAAATTTTAGATCAATCTAGCACCGCACCTGCACATGTCTCTGATCATTTTCTCTGGTATTCGCCCCAGACGAATAGCTTCACAAAATCATCATATGTCATAGATCATAGAAAAATACGCAAAGTGTCTGATGAACCGATAGTTTGAACCATACTTTTTACTCTAATCACATCTACTATGAGTTTTCTAAATTCTGTAAAAACTGGAATTAAAATTTGATGATTTCGAGTAAGATTTTAGGATTTGTTCTCATTTCTCTTCAGCATCGGAGACTTTTTTAACTATTTTCTTTACTATGCTATAATATTTTCCAAGTAGCTGTCTGCTATAAAGCAGTAAGAATTACCGGACCGAGAGAACCATTTGAAGCACTTGTAACGATAGAATAAGGAGAAATCCTGTTGCGACCCCGTCCCATCCACCCCCATCAAGCTTCGCTTCACAGCTCTATTCATTAAGTCTCAAGAACGGTCGCAGTCTCTGTAGGGCCGCCAGTAGACGTGTACACGACATGCCGTTTGTTCTGCTCTGAAACTCGAGATGTCCTCCTTGGATAACATGGCGCGTTTCCTCCCTCGCACACAAGCAATAATCTTATTCACGTACTTCTACCGCAACGTAAGCATTCAGAAAAAATATCCCTCAGAACAGCTTGAATGCCCAAGTCTTTTTTAAATTCATCACCATTTGTGCAATTAAAGTCAGAAAGGTAAATGCAAAGTGTTTACGCGGAATAAAATTACATTTAATGTGAAACGTTTTTCCAAAGGGAGGTTACATATTTATTTTTTAATGCACTTAAAACATTTTTCAAAGACAATTATGCTTGTATGGAAGAAAACAAAAAACTCGTGATGCTTTTACTAAAGGAAAGAGAGTTTTTAGGACTCTAAAAGTTACAAATATTTTCTTTGTATCTTATCAACTAAAAATTTTCGAGCATGTTTATGGTACTTGGTACCATTTTTTTAAAGAAAGAAGTATTTTAAAATAGTATGTGAAATATGAAATAACTTTATTTTTAATAATGTATCCACTCTGTTATGTTTAGGACTGAACAAATGTAAACGATATAACATATTGTAGCTTTGTATGGCTAGCCGAATTACATACTCCTTTGGAGAGCAAAAACACATACTGAGTTCTTACTAAAAATTCAAAACCGACTGTAATTAAAATATTGTAATTTCACTTTTTTAAACATGTGAAATCTGTGGCAGGAAGCAGAATTTTTCAGTCAAAAGTAACTAATATTACAGTTTTAAACAAGTTCAATTTTTGTTTATACAACTGAGAATATCTCCTCAAACTTTCAATTAGCTACATGTGGAACACTTGAAGATTTTCCGTTTCATGTTTAAAGCGATTTTATTTTAATATTGAATTTTGACTCTTTTAAATGTTTTCAATAGGAGTTTTCACCCATGGTATTTAAAGGAAAAGCATTCAACACATCTAACGAAAGTTTGTCATCCACATACTTTTTAAATATATTATAAGCAATTATATATGTATGTCCCGGCTAATAAAAATTTTCAAATTTATTTTATAATGAAATTAATGTGGTATACAAACACCCTATGGGATTGTTGCAAAGTCAATATGCATTCTTCTCTACGCAGCTTGCCAACTTGATTGCACAAAGGAAATTGCATTACACCCGATCCATTGAATGAGCTCCTCATAGTTTCGCCATCACATAAGGGATTTCATAATTATATCAACCCTGCATGATGCAGTTTTCTTCAATTAGGCAGCATCATTATCACCCTTCACAGAATGGTCACGATTGGCCGAGAAATTCTCTCCGATCGCGAGCTTTTTGACCCAGCCTTTCCGTGACCATCGATCGCGTGGTGAACATGCATTTGCCTACCTACTCTTGTATTCAACGTAGCGATAGTGCCGAGCTAGTACACAATTGCACAAGGCGGGTACCAGTAATGGTGGTGCGGTACCTATTACAGTTTACACGCGGTCGTATGCAGCTAAGGGTAGCATCCACCAGGCCTGCTAATTGTGGTTAAGTTTAATTCGTACTGACGTGTGGTATAACACAATATCTGCCTCGTATCTGCATGGTTAATTTTGAACTAACAGATAAGATAAAATACGAGCCAGTGCCATTTTTCTTCCTTAAAAAATTTTAAAAAGTTGGTCCATGTCCGTAAGAAAGGCATTCGTATGTTCTTCATATCTATTATTTCAAGTAAAATAATATATAATGTTTAATAACAACTGCTGCAATTGGCGTCGGACAAGAAAAGAACAATAGCAATTACCAATCCCTAGCAATAAACAACAGTAGCAACCTTGGAAACGGTAAAAAACGTAAAAACGATTAGCAATGGTCAGCGACAACCCATAGCAACAAACAATGAAAACGCTTTGTAGCAATTGTCACTAGTAAAAGAAACAGTCAACCTATATTAACGTTAAATAATAGTCAATTGCAACTAAGAAACTTTAGTGGACAACCCACAGCAACATTTAATTAGAAATCTTTTAAATGAACAATAACAAACTTTAGCAAGGGAATATAATAACACTCTAGAAACTGTCAATAACAGCCCCTAAAAACGAACAACAAAAACGTTAACCACGACCAGAATGAGTTATATGTAACAACATAAAACAACGGGCTATAACAAAGTAAGAAAGGTGTTGATCAGTTCAGAGCAAGGATCAATAACAATCCCTAGCAACGGACAACAAGAATCCTAATCATAGAACTTAACAACCATTAATAACGGTCTAGAGTAACCAGCAAATGTGAATGAAATCACTTATCGTCAACGGTCAATAAAAATAGTCCAACTGTACAGACAGTTTATGGTAAGCCATTGTAGCAACCGTTATCCGAAATAAGATTAACGATCGAGACAGCGCAAAGTAATTGTCAAAAACGGCCGATTTCAACTTAGAAACGGTCAGTAAAGATCCCTAACAACGACTAGCAATGGTCAATAAAAACCTACAGTAACGGTCCTAAACGTCGCATAACTACTGTCAACAACACAAGCAGTAACTTATTAATATATTTTTAATTATACAAAGATTAAACATATTTTCTCCAAGTAATTACCATAAGAATCATGCGTGAGTTAATCCTGTAGAGTATAGAGTGTTTAGTTTCGTTTAACGTGGTAGGGAAATGTGTGTATTCACGCTGCTCTTCGATACTACAGGATTATTGGTCAATAACGCGGAGAAAGCCGCTCCGGCTCAACGGTCGCGTTCTGGTATCGACCTGGCTTTAGCGTGCGATGAGCTTCCATTAAGCACTACGGTGGAACCCACTTATCAAAGCTGCCCGATAGACAAGCCCGATCCGCCTGTAATGGAAACCCATAGATGCAGATGCACTCCATTGTTTCCCCAGGAAGGTCCTGTGAATACCACGGCCCGCCACCGGACGTTTCTCGCGATGTCACTCGAGCGTGCACGTCTACGAGCCACCAACTCATCCCCAAACAACCAGCATCAATTCCATCCATCCTGCTTTCTTCGAATGGCCAAGCGACCCAATGTGATGCCTCTTCCTGCAAATACCCGGTAGTGCTCTACAATTCCTCCGTTTCACCACGAGTTCAATCGGATTTCATCATTTCATCCCCAACCCAGCCTAGCTTTCGGAATACATCTGATACATTTAGATCTTGTGGATAGAAGCTTACTTATTCATAAGATTCATGTGTGTCCGTCGTGAGCTTATCCCTTTCTTGTTCGTTCCAATAACCACGATTTTTGGGATTTTTTACCATCTCGAACGACCTTTTGTCTTCTGGATACTTGTTTATACTTATGGGGTTTTGTCCGGAAGAACGATCAAGATTACTTTAACTTGAGAAGAATTTGTGCAGGATGTAATTGATTCAGCATGGACTCAAATGTAGATAAGTATTAAAAGAAGTATTTACAAGATGGTAGAATTATTCATTTGGAAATACTTCTCGTAATACTTATCCTAATTTAAAACTATCCTGAATTAACTACATCGTACATAAATTCTTCTCAAGTTAAAGTAACCTTAACACTTATGAAGTTCCGACAGTCTGTATTTTTTTTAACAGAAATATATACCAATCTCACCTACTTACTTGATTTTTGACTTTGTTAAGGTTATTCTACTTACGCTAGAAAAATCCCACCGTTGTCTATATACTAGCGGTGCTTCTTCAGCGTCCGCGCTTATGTAAGATTTCTTTAAAATTAAAATTTTAACGTCCGTTTTTTAGCACAGTAGTGTATGCAGAATACAAGATAAACTATTTTTAAATCCCTTTAAGTTTTCCTCAGGAAAATCAACTTTGTATTTTTTTACTATAGGTGAGAATGTATTCGTCCAGTATCTAAATATTGAATCTGCTATTTTACGAAGTAATACGTTAAAAGAAATGTTATAAACCTACTACTCCATGAAGTTTGTCACAGTAACCTAAAGGAGGAATTCAAGTTAATTAATCTATTCAAAGCAAAAGATATATCTATAGCATTATGAAACCCTTGTCCTCGAAAAGATCTTTTGCAACCGAACTGAGCTCTTCAAACGATTCCTTTGTCTCTCCTTGAACAATAGAATAGTTTATTATCCAATTTTTTCCCTGTTAAATCTTTTGAAGCTCCTTTAATTTCAAAATAACCCTTATATATTATTGAACCTGTTTGTAAAACATTACGTCATGTTACTATCTGGCTCTCTTTGATTGTGTTAACGTTGCCTCGTGAATGGCTTTGTGAATGTGGAAAATCGTCAATCACAATAGGTTTTGTTTTCAAAGTTGTATTGTCAACGCAGATAATTGCGACTCTCGCAGAATTTAACAAAAAATTTAGTATATAGAAATGATCCAGTTATTTTTTAGTCCAAAAAATGGACACAAAAACCTTGAAATAATGCAAGAACGCAGCCTTTATGAATCATCCAAAGCCTAGTAATTCCGTACGTTCAATACGAAATGGAAGGTGATACCAATAATCCAGCTTTACAATCTATAATTCACCTTTCCTCTATTTTCGTATCGTTTTCATTTAAACGTCGAAAAGTTTAAAGTCTTCCATTGCACAAACCGGATAGAAAAATGAAAAAAATTTTTGTATTTTTTATAAAATATAGTATCACAAGGTGTCTAATTACTAAGAAAACCGAAGAATAACCGAGAATATAAATTATATGAATTCTAAAAGTTTTGAGAGTAAACAATTTTTCCCTAAGATTGCTGCGAACATTTTTAATGCATTTTGTTCAGAAACAATAATATTAGTCAAATATTTTTATACATTGCAAAAGGCTTCCAATATTAAAAAAAAATAATCCGGAAGATTTTAAAACAATTTTTCTAATTATGCACATTTTTTTTTATTTCAGAAAAATACGATAATTTTAAAAGATATTTGGATGGTCTCAAAATCTATGTAAATTTTTTTTTTTTAGTTTTAGAGAAAGCTTGAATAATTTTTAAAAAATAATCAAAAGGCTTAGAAGTTTCAAAAAGATTCAAAAATAATTAAAAAATTGAAAATATTTCAAAAAATTTTTAATAAAATATGTGTTATTGCAGATTATAAAGGTTTTTAAGAATTTTGGAATATTTTTCAAGCTTTTAGAAATAATTCGACCAGCTGAAAAGAGGTTTGAAAATTTTCCTAGTACAGAAACTTAATCTTTTTGTTTAAAAATGCAATTGTTTGGTTTGAAAATTATTTTTTTTTGCTAGGGAATTTAAATATTTTGCTAAAACTTTGTCTTTTCTGGTTGAACTGAACTGAAATCTGTTGGATATTCTTTCTTTAAATGCAACTTTCTTTTTGGAAATCTTTTTTCTTATCATTTAAAAATTAATTTTTAAACTGAATATTTAACTATACTATTCGTATTTTTCGGTAGAAAATTAATGCTATTGGTTAAAAATTCATCTTTTTGGTTGAAAATTTAACTATTGAATTTAAAATTAACTCTTTCGTTATTAATCCATATTTTTTGGTTGAAAATTATACTACTTTGTAGAAAATTAGCTTTTTATGGTTAAAATGTAATCTTTTTTGGTTAAAAATTCACTGGTTGGAAAACAACCTCTTTTTGGTTAAAGATTTAACTATTCTGTCGAAAATTTGTCTTTTTTCCAAAAATAATTTGAAATCACAAAAAAGTTTACGAACTTTAAAATAAAATGTGGATTTTAGAATTTTTCCGAACAAAATTTAGAGTTAAAGATTTTAAATTAAAATTTGTGGATTTTGCAAGAATGCAATTTGAAAAGATTTATATATAATTTAAAACGTACAAAGATTTAAAAAAAATTTTGACAAAAGGTAGATTCTTGAAGTTCTCTAAACAAAAAATTAAGATATAATTTTCAATCTCTTTGTTGCTAGCGATTAATTATTGAATAATAATTCAAGAGTTATTACAAAAAATATCATAATCTTTATTATTTTTTAATACCACAACTTAATTATAATTAACCTATCATAATAAAAGATTAAAAATAGTTTACCATCTAGAATAATAAAAATTGTTAACAAAAGATGTGTTTATATAAATTAACAACTCTCATGTTCACCAAATCTGCACAGATAATTAAGACAACGAGATTGTATTAAATTTTTCTTATTATGTGCAAAGAAAATCTTGAATAATTAATTGAAGAGGGACAAAATCGTGTGGCGAAATGTCTGAAGCAATTGTTGTATTTATCTATGCTTGACGTAATAAATCAAAAAGTATTGTTCTGTTTAAATATTACAATCGGATAAAATATATGAAAGTCCTGGCATTTGTTAAGCGAAAATTATTAGACACCCTGAATCAGCTTAGATATTGTAAGCTAAAAATGAGAAGAAGCAATCAAACTGAATTGTTATGTGCAACGGAGGACAAGTCCAGTAATAAGGATGCAATAAACACTTCATTTAATTTCCGTTACAGAAGTGAAATTCCATTTTCAGTGACAGGAATGTGTAGTAACTTGGATCAACTTAATTTTTTTTGTCGAAAATGTCAGTTCGGACAGGAAATTTAAGTGAGCTAATTAAAATGAAAGAACGAAGCGTATGACGTTTCATCAGGCAAAGTCATCCCAAGTGATTCTACTTCCGTCGTTTGATCGTGAATACCTCGACCAAACACTGGAATAAAGTATCTCATTTCTAGCATATATGAAAGTGGGTTGAACCTCCAAGGTATGAAGCGATTGTTGTCAAATGAAATCCAAAGAATGAAACCTAATATTCTACCAGTCAGAGCATACTAGAGAACAAACCAGTACGAGGTGGATACTATACCAGTACGAACTGAATAATACGAAAAAGTGACAATCATCTTTTAAGGAATGAAATTGCTTCCAATATTCTTTTATTGCTTCCTTCGATTTTGAAGCTTCGATTCATCAAGCTCTTGACTTCAAAACTGTCAAATGATTAGTCTGTTAATTTTCGTTGAAAATTTTTTTTTACTTGTTTTCATGATATGCGTCATGTGGTACGAGATGAATACATTCTTGACAGGTTATTTCATGCCTTTTTGGGACATGTCTTGCCCTGGCCTTAATCCTAAATCTGGGGAATGCAAACTTAAGGAGGCGTGTGTGGCCCTTGAGCTGTTTGTCACGCTTCAATGAGCATGTCATCTCTGTCGGTCCCGCGGCGCTCCTCTCTTCACGAAACTGTGGAGGCTATCAGTTCTAGGAATTTCGGAAACTAGGGAGTCTTATATCGCGAGTTGAGTGTATTGTATAAAATATAGGATAAATGACAAATATAATTCCCATAATGTCGTTGCACAATTTAATTTAAATTGAATAGAAACTTGTTTCTGTTAATGTAAGAAATTTATTTAATCAGGGTTGCCGCTGGACCGGGAAACCAAGAAAACCGGGTAATGACCGGGAATTTTTCGGAACTTGGAAAAAACTGAGAAATAATAGTTAATTTATTTTTTCACCAGAATTTTTTTAAATTTTCAGAAGAAACATCTAGCCAAACGTATCATACGGTATAATGTAATTTAAAATAAGTTTGATCACAAATATTTTTTTTGGTGAAATTCATTTTTTAACTGGAAAGAAGACTTAAACAATTAAAAATTAAAAGCGTTCAGAATTGAAATTTTATGATAGAAAACATTTTGAGTTAATAAACTGTAAATATAAATTAATTAATGATTTTAAAAATTAATGTTGTTTCAGTATTAAAAATTAAAGATAAATCATTTCTGTTGTTTTAGTATAAAAAATTTAAGAAAAATCATTTTACAAGATGATTCATTAGAAATTTTAAAATAAAAAATTGATTGGTTGAAAAAGTTTAAACAATTAAATTTTTAACAACAGAGATGAATTTTTTACCTAAAATGATTAATCGTCAATAAAAAAATGCATTTTTAAGACTGCAGTTCAACTCTCAACAAAATAGTCAACTTTTCAACTAGAAGAAAAATTATTTTTAATGAAAAATGTAATAGTTTATATTTTGAATAAAAAAATTTTAATTTTAAATAACAAAGTGTAATTCTACCAAAAAAGAGATCAATTCTTAACTAAAGTGATGAATGTTCAACCAAAATAATGACTCTTTAAGAAAGTAGTTTAACTTTTTACTTATTGGTTGATGTTTCAATCAAAAAAGATTTAAATTTTAAATAAAAGTTGAATTTTTAACCAAAAATTAAAATAATGAATTTTTAACTAAAAAAATGAATTTTCAACAAAGTAGTTTTAACTTTCAACCAAGTAGTTAAATCCTCAATCAAAACAGATTAATTTTCAAACAAACAGTTGAATTTTAAATTTAAAAAAAATGAAATTTCTACTAAAAAACATGAATTTTTAGGGACGACGCAAAAATGCCGAAAAATAAAATTGCCGTCCCTGGGGAATTCCTGAAAAAGAAAATATTCTAAATATATTCCCGAAGCTAGAAACAAGCAGCAATTCGAAATTTCCATATGATAATATTTTTGAGAATTTATAATATTAACGAATTAGAAAAGTTCTCATAATATTAATAAAATAATAATGATTTTAAAAGACTTTTATAAAAATATTTTTGACATATTGAGCTATAAGCATCTTATGTAAGCCTGAAAAAAATATGAGCTTCCTTATTTATAATATTACTTCTATAGTAAATTGTTAAACATAGGGAAATTCACGAGTCATTAAATTTTCAAATCTAAACAATTGTGAAATTGTTAATAATGAAATAAAAATATTAAGTAAAATACTTTTATTTGATTAAAAAATTTGATATCTCATTTATTATCTTATTATTGAGGTATTATCAAACTTTTTTTGAATAGTTCAGATTCGGGAATTTTATAATTATAATATTTGACTTCCCTGTATTGGAAATTTTATAGTGTCGAATATTTTATGATGTCGGTAATTTTATTGTTTGGGATGTTTTAGTCGTTCCTTTAAATTTAGACTTTGAATGTTACAGTTTTATAGTTCTATTTGAAATCATTTTAATTTGTAAGTAACATTTTTAAATTTTAATGCATGAATAACAATTGAACAATTAATAATTTGAAACGAAATGATCTAATTTTGAAGACTAACAAATTTATGGATTGATTGTTCAATTTCGAGCATTAAAAATGATAGCGCGGATTTATACTTTTTAACTAGAAACCTTTAAACAGATCAATGTATAGAAATTTTAAAATTAAAAGTTTTGCAGTTTATTGGCATTTAATTAAAAATTGTGCATCATAAATAGAGTTAAAAGATTCCATTTTGTTAAGCGTTTAAAGAAAAATCTTATTAAAAATTTGTTATGCTTTAATTATAAAAGTTTAAAATCCAAGAGTTCCATTCCGAGTGCCTTAATTTGCAGATTAGTTTTATTATATAAAATTACAAAGTTTTCAACTTTAAGAGTTCAATTTTTTTGATTTCATTAACGGTTAAAAGTTTTTGCCAACCGGAAAACGATCTGGAATTTTTTTCTTCGATTAAACTGGCTACCCTATTAAATTTTTGGAGGACCTGTTTTTTATTAAATTAGTTTTTCATCCTGTAAAGAGTAAATTCCAAAGATTAGATTTGCAAAGAAATATACCTGATTAGTTATAAATTTGAAAATTACTCTAATTTCTGGTTTCGATTACTGCATTTGAGAATTTAAATCACATTACACATATGGTTCATTTTATTCATTTTTATGCATGCTACACTTAACTTCCGGTTTTCTCAAGAATAAATGAGGAGATTAAGGTAGTTTCGGATTACAGCTGCTTAAATAACCCAGAGGGCTTTGCGAATGTTTTTTGTGTAACCTGAAAGTAATGTGAATGTATTATGTTGAGAAATTATGGAAGAGAATATACAGATGCTAAAAAAAAAGATCAAGGAAGATACAAAATTTTTAAATGCGATACAGAAACAGAAAGAAAATATAAAAAATGGACAGAATGGATAAGCTGCTTTCTTTCTCAGAATGGTCCGCATCTATGTTCCAAATGCTATTGTATTATTTCTTATTAATTTTATCAGTGCTTACTCAATTTTATTTTTTTGCTGACAAAAACGCTATTCCACTTCTTTTTATTGAACAGAAATGGATAGGAGGAAAATAGATCTAGAATGGAGTATTATACAACTGCAAAAAATAACACAAGTTTGGAATAGATCAGGACAGGAATGGATAGAATGATATAGTTTAAAAACATACTGGGTCCGAAATTCATAAATTGGAACACTTGAAGGATATAGTAAGACATAAACGGGTATGAAATAGGTTTTGAAATGTATGTTTAAACAAAACTAGGACACAAGAGAAAACTTTAAAATAGGTAATGACAAAAATAGACAGCAATAGGTTCGACTATATTAGAACAGAAATTGCTGTATTGAGAAAACAGTT
>JAUELO010000179.1:43440338-43453628 GCA_032357855.1 Amphibolips quercusostensackenii | reverse complement strand
TTATTTGGACTGAATGAGGACGTTTTTGAACCGCTCTAATGACCTTCTTCAACGTTTGTGCCCACTGGGTCGTCTTTTTGGATTAAAAATGTATCTTTAATGGTAGAAAGTCAGGTCCAACGACTAAGCGCCGCCACCAAGGCAAAATGAAAAATGCGACACGCCATATTTTTTTGCTATGTTTATGCTAAAAGAAAATTTTTTGTGCTCTTTTAACTTCTGAGTAGAAGGTGGCGGGGCTAGTTCAATAACGGCTCAGCATGTCACCTGTGAAAACTCATTAAAAATATTATAATGAAAAAAAAACATTATGGGAGATTTTTGGGATCTTTTTTTGCTCTTCGATGACATATAATACGTGTCCCAAACAACTAACTCTAAGTCATACATACCAACCCCGCGTGATCAAAGATGTCCTAAACGTGTAAAAACATCCTTAAACAACGTAAAGATGATTCAGAATATCAAACTAATTACATAACTCTTCAAAATTTACCCCTTTTATAATTTTTCCTAAAAAATGCCCTCCGTCGGGAATGTATGATGCGAAACTAATGTACACTCATATGACACACATAAAAAATTATGATATTCAGAAAACGCTGTTAGGCGAGACATTTAGTCCTTTTTTGCTCACTGATGGCCAATATAACAAGTCACAAAAAACTCTGGATTGTAGTACTGGATTTTTTTGGCCCTCGAATTTAAAGTCCTACGTTATTCTGCTACTTTAATCATAGATTTCCGATTTTTTAGCTCCTTGAAAATGAAGTACTAGATTTTTTGCACCACGAATTTGAAGTCCTAAATTATTCCCGTGATTGAATTAAAACTTCCTGATTTTTTTTTGCTTTTCAAAAATAAAATTGTGGATTATTTTACCACACAAATTTTAAGTTCCAGATTATTCAGCCACTTGAATGATATATATCCGATTTTTTTGCTTCTCGAAAATAAAGTACTGGATTCTTTTGCTACACGAATTATAAGTCCTAAATTATTCTCGTGCTTAAATAATAGATTGCCGATTTTTTTGCTCATCTTAATTAAAGCACTGGATTATTTTGCTTCTCGAATCTAAAGTTCTACGTTATTCTGCTACATGAGTCCTAATTCCCGATTTTTTTGCTCCTCAAAAATGAAGTACGGGATTTTTCCCTCCACCAGTTTGATGTTCTAAATTATTCCTGTGCTTAATTCATATTTTCTCGATTTTTTCGCTCATCTAAATTAAAGTACTGTCTTATTTAGCTCCTCGAATTTAAAGTCCTACGTTATGCTGCTACATAAATCATAAATTTCCGATTTTTTGCTCGTCGAAAATGAAGCAAAAGAATCCTTCTTTTTCGAAGAGCAAAAAATTGTGAGTCTATGATTCATGTAGCAGAATCACGTGCGACTTTAAATACAACAAGCAAAATCATACAGTACTTTAATTTAGATAAGCAGAACAATCGGTCATCTATTATTTAAGCACGAGAATAATTTAGGACTTCTAATTCGTGGAGAAAAAAAATCCAGTACTTCATTTTCGAGGAACAAAAAAAATGGGAATATATAATTCAAGTATCAAAGTAACGTAGGAATTTAAATTAGAGGAGCGAAATAATCCATTACTTTAATTTATATGTTAAAAAAAATCGGCAATCTACTATTTAAGCACGAGAGTTATTTAGGACTTGAATTCGTGGACCGAAAAAATCCAGTACTTCATTTTCGAGGAGCGAAAAAAGCAGGAATCTATAATTTAAGTTGCAGAATAACGTAGGACTTTTAATTCGAGGAGAAAAATTATCCAGTACTTCAATTTAGATAAGCGAAAAATCGTCAATCTATTATTTAAGCACGGGAATAATTTAGGCTTTTAAATTCGTGGAGCGAAAAAACCCAGTACTTCAGTTTCGAGGAGCAAAAAATCGGGAACCTATGATTCATGTAGCAAAATAACGTGGGACTTCAAATTCGAGGAGCAGAATAATCCAGTGATTTAATTTAGATAAGCAAAAATATCTGCAACCTATTGCTTAAGTGCGGGAATAATTCAGGACTTTAAATCCGTGGAGCAAAAAAGTCCAGTACTTCATTTTTGAGGAGCAAAAAATCGGGAATCTATGATTCATGTAGCAGAATAACGTAGGACTTTAAATTCGAAGATCAAAATTATCCAGTACTTTAATTTAGATGAGCGAAAAATCGGGAATCTATGATTTATGTAGCAGAATAACGAAGGACTTTAAATTCGAGGAGCAAAATAATCCAGTACTTCAATTTAGATTACCAAATAAATCAGCAATCTATTGTTTAAGCACGGGAATAATTTAGGACTTCAAATTCGTGGAGCAAAAACAGCGTTTTCTGAATATCATAATTTTGTATGTGTTTCATATAAGTGTACATAAGTTTCACATCATACATTTACGACAAAGGGCAGTTTTTGGGAAAAATTATGAAAGGGGTAAATTTTGAAGAGTTATGTAGTAAGTTTGATATTCTGAATCATCTTTACGATGTTTCAGGATGTTTTTACACTTTCAGGACATTTTTGATCACGCGGGTTTGGTATGTATGACTCAGGGGTAGTTTTTTGGGAAACGTAATATATGTCATCGGAGAGCAAAAAGGAGCCAAAAAATCTCCCATAATGTTTTTTTTCATTATAATATTTTTTAATGAGTTGTCACAGGTGGCGGCGCTGAGTCGTTACCGAGCTAGCGCCGTCACCTTTTTCTGGCAAGTTAAAAGAGCAAACAAATTTTTTTTAGCATAAAATTAGCAAAAAAGAAAAGCAAAAAAATATAGCGTATTCCATTTTTCATGTTGCCTTGGTAGCGGCGCTGAGTCGTTGAACCTAGAAAAGTCCTCTGTCTTTGTCGAAAATTCATCTCTCTTGGCTGAAAATGATTTTTTTTGTCGAAAATTCAACTTTTTGGATTGAAAATTTAACTGTCTTCTAAAAATTGAATCTTTTTGGCTTTAAAATTCAACTGTTTGTTTGAAAATGCAACTACTAAATTTTTTATTGTAAATAGTATTGGTCTTAAATATATCGACAAGAATTAAAATTTTATTTTGTGGCACTTTGTGACGTTAGGGCAGACCGATCACCCCCCTTTAGAGTATTGCGAATTATGTAGATAGTCTCCAAGTTGTAATATCTTTGGGTTTACTTTCTTTTAGTTAAAATTTTTCTTATATAAGATCTTCTAATCCCCTGCTCTTCTTCCTTAAGAAACCCAGCAGGCACCGAGACATCCTGAAGACTTCCTTAGAATGTGCCTGTATGGCATATGACTTGATGTCTTTAATACATCCTTTAGATCATTTTATGTCTATAAAAGGTCCTTAGGACGTCCTGAAGACGTCTGCTAAGAGACATATCTATAGGACAACTTAAGGACTTATGTTCCCAATGGAAAGAGTAAGATTTTATCAAATTTCCCTCCCTCAAATCGTTTTACACAATTTGTTCATGACCCCTGAAGTAGAGTTTTGAAAAGTGCACTAAAGTGAGAGCTAGGCCATTTCGTAGTAATGCAGTAAGTAATACGGTAATGCAATAATACAATAATATTACATGAGACTAAAAGCTGCATTGAGAGGTGCTTAAGCGTGAATCCTATGTTACTTGGCCCCAAAGGCTTTGACACCCACTCAACGAACCATATTCCCCCAAATACAGCGACGTGTACCGCAAGTCCTTTGTAAAGTTCAAAGGGCTTGAACCTAGATCTCGACCTTTAACCGACTCGGTAGTAGTAGTTAATTGTAGGTTTCTCCAAGTAATAACTCGGTGGTTTCACTGCCGTCATTTTGGACATGAGTGCGACCACTCTGTTAGCGAACACGATAATGGACTGTGGTCATCAACGCGAGCGCCGAACTGTACATTACTCGAACGAGCCAAAGCCCAGAACAGGATAGTCAGTGATAGATACTAACTGTAGTCGATTCTAATCGTTTCTCGTCCTGTTTTTGGTTTCATTTGAAGCGTGTTTTGCACATGTTGCACGCATTGGCCATTACAAATGACACCATGTCAATCGAATCAAAAGTTTTTTGATAGTCTATGATTTCAGAATGGCCGCTCACCGGGATGATTGGGAATTAGCTTGAAACTTTAAGCACGGTGAATTTATCTGAAAACCGTGAATTTTTCGGATTCGTTCTTACTTCTACAATAAATATCGTCTCACGATAAGAAAAAAAATGTGGAGTTGTGCTCAGTGTTACCAACCGTCTCGGTTAAAAAATCGAAGATCATTTTATGTTTAGGATTTTGAAGTTAATCTTTCGTTCGAAACTGAATATAACTATTGGGATCTGTTGGAGCCAAATTTATAAGATGTCATAAATTGGACCTGCGATTTTTTTTGTAAAAGTTTAAAGGCGCTTGATCATTTTTTCACCTGTTATAGGCTTTTGTAGAAAACTTATAGTCTGATGCAAGGGATTAGGGATCCTTTCTTTCAGTCCAGTTTTCTTCGGGCATGACTCAAATTGAAGCTCTTGACATGTAGAATTATAATAAGAAATAAAATTAATATGTAAATTTTTTTTATATCGATAAGTTGTTAATAATAATAAAAACAAAACAAAAACAAAGAAATTTTGGTTAATAGACACCTATACTAGAAGCTTTTCTTCTAGTCCGATTTTTTTTCGAAAATGGCTTAAATTTAACTTGTGGTATGCAGAATTAAGACAAGAAATAAAACTTGCAATGCTATAGTTTTCTGTTTTTGATATCAGTGAATAAAAAATAAGCAAAAAAGAAAAGGCAAGAAAATTTTGTTATTCAGACCCCTATGCTGCAAGCTTTTCTTTTAGTCCAGTTATCTGCGAGAATGGCTCAAATTGATACTCTTGACATGTGGAATTGAGATTTAAAGAAATATTTGCTTTGTTCCATTTGATTTTTCTTATATCAATAGTTAAAATATTTAAAAAATGAGAAAAATTAAGCTGATTTTTATTTATATTTTCAACTTGTGGGAGAAAAAGAACAATTCCTTGAAAATTTGATGAAAATTTGTCAATTCCAAGAAACGATAGAGTTTCTTCCTTGCGCAGAATTTTCTCGTTTTTATCGTTTTTTACCTTAATTTGAACTTAATTAATATAACCTAATAGAAAACTTTAAATATTTTTGGTTGAATGTTAATTATTTTTTATTGAAAAGTGTACAATAATATTTTTAGTTCATTATGCATCTGTTTTGGTCGAAAATTCAAATGTTTTGTTTAACATTTATCTTTTTCGATAGCAAATTCATCTTTTGGCAGAAAATTCGTATTTTTTTGGTAAAAGTAAAATCTTCTTTATGGAAAAGTCTACTATTCGGTTGAAACTTTAATGATTTTGTTAAAAATTCAATTGTTTTTTTTTAAAGTGATCTCGGTGTCCCAAAATTCATCCTTTTTTGTTAAAAAATGATTATTCTTATTGGCAATGTCGATTATTATATTTTTGGTTGACAATTCATCTCTTTTGATTAAAAATTCTACTGTTTGGTTAAACATTGAAAATTCATCTTTTGGTAGTAAAGTCGTCTTTCTTGGTTTGAAATTTATCTTTTATGGTTGAAAGTTAATTTTTTCAATTTGAAAAGTTTACTGTCATTTTTTAATCCAGAATCTATCTGTATTCGATGAAAATTCTACTATTTTGTTGAAAATTGAACTTATTTTTCAAATAGTCATCTTTTTCGTAAGAAGTTGGTTATTTTTATTTGTAAAGTCTATTGCTGTATTTTGGATTAATAATTAATCTCGTTTGGTTCAAAACTCTACTATTTGGTGGAAAATTTAACTATTTTGTTGAAAATTTAACTATTTTGTGAAAAGTCATCTTTTAAACGAAAATTTAACCGTCTTATTGAAAATTTGTCTTTTTGCGTAGAAAATCCGTCCTTCCGGATTCAATATTAATCTTTTGGAAAAAATACCATCTTTTTTTGGTTGAAATTCACAAATATAATGCTGTAGTATTCAAAGTAGTATTTCTAATATCAAGATAGTTATTCTTATATAAATAGTAAAACATTTTTGTGAAACTTCTTAAATCGCTACTCATAACAGTTTCAATAACAGGTCGATCGATGCGCATCGAAGACGCGAAAAAAGGCACTAGATATACTATTGCCGCATAGCGAGTATAAAAAAACAATTTCTTATATAATATAGCTGAATTTTTTTCTAATTTCTATACGCAAAAAAGACACTTTTAATTGGCCCATGTTGCTCACAATTTTGTCAAACCTGAAAATCTAACCTGATAATCTCATAGAAATTCGTCAGAAAAGTAGATTTAAAAATTACATTTATAAGAAATGCATAGCATCAGCTCACTACTGATTAGATGGGTTTTATATTATAGTGAATTAGAAGAAAATTAGTTTCTCGAAAAGGGCCTAGCGCTTTTTATTTTCGATCTCAAAATAATCATAACATATCCCCGAAATAAATACAATAACAAAATTGAAAAATCAAATACTTTTGGAATAAACTCCATCCTGACGAATCGCGATAGAGACCTTTTGTTACCTTTGATAGAAAATTCAACTATCATTTTTCATCGTTCTTTTTTTTTCAGGCTATAAAACATGGTAAAGTGAATAAAGTGGATGTAAGAAAGAAGTTACGATAAACTGCTACGCTTGTTTATTTCAGTTTCGGCTTCTATGTAATTTTATTTCTTATTCCCTTCTTCGTATCCTATAAAAATAAACTGTTTTCATTAAAAAAAAAAATAAATATGCTTCAAATAAAATCGAATAGACAGTTTGTTATATCATTTGCTAGTACCTTAACAAAAGCTTTAAGTGAAATAGTTTTCATTCTTCTTCTTTTCCTTTCTATCTCTTGTTACACTTTTGTATTCTAGAATACTACCTGTTTTTACATATTCTGTATGTACTTTCTTATCTAGGGTCTTCTTTTCCAGAATGCTCCAACCTCTCTCTCGTTTGAGAATTTTTTCCTTTTTTTGTTATATTCCATAAATTTTTATATTCTGAAATTCCAGCTATTTTATTTTATTTCTTTCCAAGGATAAAATGAACTGCATTATATAAAATAAAAATGAAGTAATGGTGGATAGAATTTTATAACAGGTCATTCTAATGCTCTAGAATGTTATCAATTTTTACTGATCTTCAAATCGCAGAATCTCTCAAAAAGTGGATTTGTTACGAATATTTGAATTTTGCCGTCTCTAAAAAGAAAAAATTTTTCTCTCATATTGCCCGGCCTTTTTTCGAAATCGATCAGAATATCTAAAAAAAAGTTCAAAATTAATAAAGTATCGACAACTTGTTTCAAAATATGAAGCGTCAATTTTCACAAAAACCAAACTTATATTTTTTGCTAATTTTTTGCTGAATTTTGCCTTTTATAAGGAAGACATCCTATCATTTTTTTTCTAGCTGATCCATTTTTGTGGTCAGGAGATCAATTTGTCAAAATAAAACTTTTGCATTTTTCTTGGAAACAACAAAAGATACGAAATTGCAAAACAATTTAATAAAAGTTTGTACATCTAGAAAGCTTCTATATAAACGGTCACAAATATGGTTTAGTTCGCATAAAATAATTCCTTGATAAAAATCAAAAATTGAATAATAATAATTCTATTCTAACATTTCTATCATCTTTTATCCTATTTCAGTTCAGTTTCCAGGTTTGCTTCTCTTTTTATACGACGCTATCCGTTTTCATTTTATTTAATTAATTGTAGTGCAATGCTATTATTTTTATTCTATTCAATCCGTTCTTATCCCATTCTTATTTTATGAAATGCTTTTAACTCCTTTCTCATTCCTTCAATTCTTTTTCTAAACATTTTTTTATAATTTTCTTATTATTCCATACATAAAATTTTAAAATATTCTCCTCTATTCTTCAACAAGAAAAAACGAAAAAAAATCGCATAGCTCTAAATGAAGTTTGAAATCCTTCAGAAAATGCATTCGTTAAAAAATAGAGGTATGTTTATTATTTTACAGTTAAATAATAATAAAAAAAATAACAAACCACAAGTACACTTTATGTGAAGAGGTAGTAAAGTGTGAACGTGATAAAATGTTTCTTTTATAAAAGAAGAACTCGCTTTTGCAAATAACTCTAACGACATCTTGAGAACTCGTTTTTTTAGCTAAAGAGAAAAAATGTATGTTTAATTTTTTGGAAGCAATAATTTAAAAAACCAAGCTTTTAAACATGAAAAAAATTGCAAAAATATTACAAGAAAAGCCAAGCATGCTCGCAAGAAGATATTTCAAAAATTTTTATCATCGTTATGAATACAATTATTATTAACTTTTATATGCAGGAGAAAGCAAAATATACACTACCGGCAGAAATGGTCTATGTGTCTTTTTGTTCAACTCTTGCTAAAGCGCCTTAATATTTATAATATTACCACTCATTTCTGTTACTAATAATATTATAAAACGTATAATAAAATTATGCTTTTAATAAGCCCAAGTTGAATACAAAATCTGCATAATTCACATTTTTTAAAGTTCTGAAGCTCATCTCGAAGTTTTTTTTTATAATATGCTGCTGAATTATCAAGATATTTTTTCTAGGCTCGTGGTTTGTGCAGAAAAGTCATAAAATTGCAAGTAATGATTGAAAAGGAAAAAGTGGGCTTACGATTTCCTTTATTTTGTGTTATTGTGTACTGTTTGTGGTACTAATTTCTCGGTACTAAATCTCGGTTATTATTGAACGAACGAGAAAAATTGTTCTACAAAGGTGTACTGTATTGTTGATTCAATAAACAACTTTAAATTATTATTTTTTTGTTCCAAGGAACACCACAAAGTGAAGAATAAAATAAATGTAATGTTTGAAATGTTCTTTAGTTCACCGCTTTTTAGAAAAAATTTGTTTTTTGATAATTTCAGAAAAATGATTTTGAAATTTTTTCAATCGTGAAAAATAGGTATTTTCGAGAATTTAAATTTCAGCTTTTCTGGAGCAAATATAAAAAAATTCTTATATATAAAAAATTAATATTCAAAAATTCTTTATCAAGAACTTAGAAGACTCAGATATTTTATTGCAAAAATGCTGATATTTAATGAAGTTAAGAAAACAGTCTGTATGGTAAATAATGGCTAAATCGCAAATTTTTTTAAACAATAAAGCGATCCGGCGAATTAAGGCAAGATCAGTCAGCTATCTAGCGAACTAAGCCAAGCACACTCACTGTCTTGCCAAAACTGGTTAGATCACCGACTGACCTTGCCTTAGTGTTGATCACTAACTGATCTGGCCTTAGTTTGCCGGATCACTGACTGATCTTGCCTTAGTTGGATAAATCACTCACTGATTTCACCTCAGCTCGCCGGATCACTGATTGACCCTGCCTTAGTTGGCCGGATTGCTAGCCTAACTTTCTTCGTTTTCTAGTTCGCGGCCTATTCTTGAATTTTCTCTAACAAATGAAATCGGCAGTTCCCAATTTTCACATTTTAAAGTAATTTTGATCTGAAATTCTCAAAGAACAGCATGATTTGCACTTTTAGGTAACATCTCAGTGAACAAAATCTCGTTTACCTCTGTAACTTGTAAAGCAGTTAAAATCAATTACTAAAACGATCTACTACTTCCAATAACGAGTGAAAATTGCCGCAAAATAAGAGATCAGATTATAGATTGATTAGAAAACTGCTTCGGCGGTCTTGCCAAACATTCCAAGTCAATCCAGGAGGGTAAAGAGATAAGACCAAAGATGCATCGTAAATTACTTTGGTGCCGCTTGAATACGGCGAACACAAGTTCTCGTGTGTCGCAAATTAAGGACTTGAGGGAAACTTTGGACGATATTCGCAATATCATCCGAGTTTGATAGCGGCTCGACGTTATCTTCACGGCAGCAAGGATACTACCACCCACATCGCGAATCTTCGAAAGAGACATCCTATGTATGCAAATTCGACTACTGGAATAGGATCTGCTGCTTCTACGCTGCTTACGTACACCTTAAGTACAAACTGTTTTGCTGAGCCACACAAAGATGCTAAGGCATTTCTTTAGGGAGCGTCTATTAGGGATTTCATGCCATAACCTAGTATTTTTACGATTTTTTAAGGATATCTGGGGATTTTAATTAGGGCATTTTTTAGAGTTCTTAATCTATTTTTTTATTATCTTAGGGTAAGAAAACGATGGTTTCAGGAAGGCCTAGAGAAATTAAACTTTTTAAAAATCTTCGGACATCATCTGGAACAATTTTAAGACATAAAATTGTAGTCATAAGATTTAGGATATTTTTTAGAATTCTTGTTCTTTTTTATCATCTCAGGGGTAGAAAACTGGGAGGTTTCGGGATAGCTAGGGATACGAAACTTCTTTAATTATCTGCGAATATTACTTAAAACCATTTTAAGTCATCCAATTTTAGGTCGCGAAGTTATGACATTTTTTGGATTTATCTGCAGTTTTTTTGTTTTACCGGTAAAAAATGAGGGCGTTTCAGAAGAAGTGAGGAAGAAAACGTTTAAGGTATACTTAACCATCAAATTAAACCATTTTAAGCCTTAGAATTTTAGATCTCGAAGTTAGGATCTTTTTAAACAATTTTTCTAGTTTTTAATATTTTCAGGGTAGAAAACAGGGGTATTCCAGAAGATCTAGGTCGATGAAATATTTTTGAGTTTCTTCGGACATAAAGTAGAACCATTCTAAAACATAAAATTTTAGGTTTAAGAGTTACGACATTTTTTAGATTTTTTTCCATGGTTCAAGTCGAATCGGTTGACCATATAATATTAATATATTGTAATGAAAATTAAGAAAGTTTTAGTCACTTATAATATTTTTAAAACCAGTTCTGTATTGAAACCTTTTTCTTTGACATAATTTAAAGTTTATGTGCAAATGAAAAAGACTCCTCGACTTGAGACGAATCGGTTGACCTAGGATATCAACAATTTCAATAAACAGTAGGGAAGTTATAGTCATTTATAATATTTAAAAAAATTGTTTTAATAGTAAAAATTTTTCTATTTATTTCTTGCAGTTTACTTCATTTAATTTTCTCTTTGTTGCAAGAATAGAAAATATTGCTTGATTCGAGACAAATTATTTGACCTTTAGAATTAATAAAAATTTTTTATGATAATTAGGACAGTAAGTGTTCATAAAGTAAGCACCATAAAGTTATAAACACAGTCAAATAGTAATTTTCCAGGCCGGATCTTTCACAATCCTTTTTAAACTATTAAGCTTTATAAAAATCTCTTAAAACTTTTTAAAAATCATCAAAGTCCTTGAAATCACTTAAAATATTTAAAATCCTATAAAAATACCTTATAATCCTTTAAAATCCGTGAAAATCCCTTGAAGTCGGTTTAAATCTTTGAAATTCCGTAAAATATTTTAATATCTCACTAGATCCCTTGAAATGTTTGAAGTCCATTTAAAATTCACTGAAATTTTTTAAATCTGTAGGAATCTTTCCAAATCTTTGGAATCTCTTACAATATATTAAAATCCATTTAAATCTTTTAAACGCCATTAAAATTCCTCAAAATGCCGTATAATCATTCAAACTATTTCATACCTTCTAAAATACATTTAAATCACATTAAATCCTTTGAATTCTTAGCGAATCCTTTGAACTCTTTGAAAATCTTTCAAAATCTCTTAAAATCCCTTAAAATCTTTAAAATCTTATTAAAGCTCCCGATATTCTTCAAAATATGTGAAAACCCCTAAAAACTGTTTAAAATCCTTGAAATACATGGGACTTCTTAAAATTCTTTTAAATCTTTGTAAACCTTTTTAATTCCATAAAATCCTTTCCAACCATTTTAAAACTTTGTAAATCCTTGAAATCTTTAAAATCCTATAAAAATCCCTCACATAATCTTGCATATTAATCTCTTCCTTATTAATCATAATCATGACAATCCCTTAAAATCCCTAAATTCGCTTGCAATCTTTAAAATCTCTTTAAAATTTACTGAAACCTTTAGAATCCCTGGCAATTTTTTCGACTCACTTGAAACCCCTTACAGCATATTAAAATCTTTTAAAATCTTTTAAACTAGCTGTGAATTCGATCTCGAGTGTTCCCACTTTATCTGTCATTATATTTATATGGAGCTTATGTCAAGAGCACCTTGCTTCCCGTTGGCAAATGTATTTGCTTTCTCATAGAGAAAGCATTAGTGATTTTTTAAATAATAGATCAACTATAGTTTTCATTTTGACCAATATAAAAATAGAAATTTACAAAAAATTCAAAGTGACAAAATAATACATTTTTTTCTGAATACAATGATAACTCAGGCAAATCAAATTTTTTATTTGAAGTGGGAATTTTTCGAGCTGAAAAAGCAAAGGGGGAAATTCTGTCACACTTTATCCCTTTTCCAGCTTTATGATTTTTTCACAAAAATTATCAGAATTATCTTATTTGAAAGTTTATGATCAAAAAATCTTTTTTATTCATGCATCAACTTTTATTTATGTTGATGAAAAAAGTTTTTCTGGTTGATACAGATGTTTTAAATATTACGAATGAGTTTAACTTACTTACTCTTGAAAAAAAAATTAATATCATTGGTCAATCGGCTTACCTCAAATCAAGGAATCTTTTCCGTCCTTGCAAAAATTTTGAATTATGTTAAAGAAATTAAGTTGTACTATAAAAAACCATTTTTTCAAATGTTATGCATAACCATAGTTTCCTTACTCTTCGATAAAATGTATCAATATTGTAGGTCAATCAATTCGTCTCGAATCAACACATCGTTTCTATTCTTACATTAACTTCAGATTATGCAGATGGTAAAATTTTTACTATAAAAATAGGTTTTTGATATAATATAAATGACTATAACTATCTAAATTTTCAATAAAATATTTTGATATTATAGGTCAATCGATTCGTTTTTAACCAAGAAATCTTTTATATTCATACTCTTCAATAAAATGTATTAATATTATAGGTCAATCGATTTGTCTCGATTTAACAAATCTTTTCTAGTTTTGCATCAACTTTAAATTAGGCGGATGAGAACATTCTTACCAGAAAAATCGGTTTTTGATATAATGTAAACGACCATAACTTCCTTACTTTTAAATAAATTATATTAATATTATAGGTCAATCGATTTTCCTCGAACCAAGAAATCTTTTATATCCCTGCATCAATTTTGAATTATGTTAAAGAAAAAAGTTTTAGTATAAAAAACCGTATTTTCAAATATTATACATTACCATAACTTTCTTACTCTTCAATAAAATGTATCAACATTATAGGTCAATCGATTCG
>JAUELO010000179.1:43422763-43437240 GCA_032357855.1 Amphibolips quercusostensackenii | reverse complement strand
TGAGCGAAGGTCGTCGTAGCGGCAGAGGAAAGGAAACTCGTGAAAGCGTGAAATTTAAGGTTTAGCAGGAGTGAAACGTTTGAGGTTCCTTTCGTCCGTCGCCCGTTACGGCCACTGGTGTATATCAATTAAACAAATATGTCAAAAATTAACTGTTTTGTTGAAAAATCATATGTTTGGGTTGAATACTTAAATGTTTTGTAGAAAATTTGTCTTTTCGGTTTCAAAATTCAACAATTTTCTTGAAAATTTGTGTGTTTTAATCTTTTATGTTCGAAAATTCAACTACTTGCTCAAAAGTTGAACCACTCGGAAAATTTTTTTTTAATTAACCTTTTTAGTGAAAATCTTGATTGTTTGCATCAAATTTAACTGAGTGCAATTTTTTTTTTGTAATTGATCAAACTAAAAATTTAATCATTCTATTTATAGTCAAAAACTTATCTTTTTTAGTTGAAAATTCAAAAGTTTTGGTTGAATTTTAATCTTTTTTGTTTGAAACTCGACCATTTTTTTGTAAAAGATCTTTGTAGGTTTAAAATTTAACTATTGGGTTAAAAATTCAACTATTTTGTAAAAAGATTTAATTAATTTGTTGAAAAAGTTACTATTTTTTTAGAGTCATCTTTTTGCTCAAAAATTCCACTACTTGCTGAGAGCTAAAATACTTTTAAAAAAAAATCATATTACTGTTTGAAGATTCAACTATTTTTTTATTAAAATTTTGTTGCTCAAAGTTCAAAATTTTAACTTTTTCATTCTTGGTTGAAAATGGGTGGCTTTCAGTTAAAAGTTCTATTAGTTTGTAGAAAATTTAACTATTTGGTTAAAAATTCAACTGTTTTGTAGAGAATTTGACAATTTGGTAGACATTTTTTTTCTGTACTGGAAAATCTTTTTTTTGATTGAGTTTTTGACCCCTGTTGAAATTTCGTCTTTTTGGTTTCGCAATTTATCTATTTTGGTAGAAATTTTACATTTTTTTATTGAAAATAAAACTGCTTGGATAAAAATAATTCTGTTTTGGTTAAGAATTAAAATTGTTTTTTGGAAATTGGTCTTTTGTCGTTGAATATAACGTTTTTCATTTAAAAATAAGTATTTTTTCATTCAGATGTCAACTGATACATTTTTTGTTGGGAATTAATTTTTTTTTAATCCACCTAATTGGGTGAAAGTTAAATTATTATCCTAAAAATCCTTTGTTTTTTTGTTTGTTAAAGATTTAAGTGCTTCGTTAAAACTTAATATTTTTGGTAGAAAATTCAACTGTTTTTTCGAAAATTCGTCTTTTTAGATTGAAAATTCACCTTTCCTTGGTACAAAAGTTCTTGCTTGGAAAAACAACTAATTATCTTATACAAAATTTGTCTTTTTGCTTAAAGATTAAACTATTTGGTCAAGAATGCAGCTGTATTTGTTTAGAGATTTGTCTGTTGTACTTTAAATTGAGCTTTTTGATAAAAATTTATTTTATGGTGTTTGAAAAACAACTTTTTTTTAAATCGAATTTTTAGTTTCAAAACTGCGTTCTTTCGCTGGAAATTCACATCTTTTGGTAGAAAATCTTTTTTTGATGAAAATTTAACTAATTTGTTGAATATGCAATATATTTTGACTCGAAATTTCAGGAATTTAAAGCAAAAAAACGCACGAGGTCAAAAATTACCCAAAATTAGTATGAGTACGTGTTAAAAATAAAACTTTTCTTGTATTTTTCTCTCTATTTAGATTTGTAAACAATTTTGCTGAAAGTAAGTGCTGAGTACTGATTTGTATCATACCCCGTGAAACTTTATGTTACGCGTAAATCGAGACACGTTTCAGATCAGACTGGATGCAAGTAATGGGTATTAGCTATGGACTGAATTTACGAGACAGAGCGTTGATCAGAATAATATATTATTTTAAAGCTACAGAAATTCGTTTAAAAAAATGATAAATCTCTAAAGCCAGTTACTTTGCTAATAATAATTAGTTGCAGGATCTTTTCAGCAATTTTAATTCATTTTGACATTACGGCAACAAATTAAGGAATAATATTAGCATAATTATAATTATGGGCGTTGTTGCTGACCAGAGGGTGTGACAAGCATCATAGCATGGGGTGAACAGTTTTGATTTACGATTGTTACATGCTGAAAAGGCAGGTGATTAAACATGTCCTTTAAATTAAATAATAATAACAATGCTTTTTGTCTTGAATTTATATGAAATAATCTAATAATTATCATTAAAAGTATTCCTTTATATACTTTATGTCTTTAAACAGCACTCTTCTGCAACGAATTAAGTCAAATTTTATTTTTGTATCAGAAAAAAAACGCGCGCGATTATGAACTGTATCTTCTCATGCAATTTTAAAATTACATTATAAATTTGATATAATTACAAAATTTTCGTATTTTAAAGTTTGTATTATCTGAAATAACAGAAATGAAAAGCCAGCACAATATTTTTTATAACTGATGAAAATTGATAACTCCGCAAATTTCTTCAAAAATTGGTTATAGTCTTTGAAATCCAATGATTTGTTATTAAAAATATGCATTTTCTGTTCAAAAAGCCAGTATACATTTTATAATTGTACAAAAATCTTTTTTGAAATCTAATAATTTTTCAAAATTAAAGTACTAAACTAACAAATAGATTGTTCAAAAATTGTTTATTTCCTTAAAAAAAATTTTTAAGCTTGTAAATATTTGAGGGTGTTTTTAAATATTTCTAGGAATTTTCGAGGGATTTTACATATTCCAAAGAATGTTTAAGCGTTTAAAAAAAATTCAAAGCATTTGGAATATCTTATAGAATCTTGAACGATTTTTAGGAATTTAAATCAGATTTTTATAATTCCAGAGGATTTTAAAGGATTAAGAAAATCTTAGGTTTTGTTAAAAGATTGTAGTAAGAATGCCAATTTCCGACGGAAAAAACAAACATAATCAAAAATTGTTAAAAAATTGTGCATCGTGTCTAGATTATGATTATATTTGTTTTAGAACAAAAATTTTTAAAGTAAAACTTTATTGTTACTACTAATTTCAGGTGAAAAATAGGCCAACATAAGCTAAAGTTGTTAAAATAATGTAAATATACTCTGAAATCTAATAATTTGTTATCAAAAATACCAATTTTTCAGTGTAAAGACATATAGAACTCAAAATGGTTTAATATTATAATTTTAACTTGAAATCTCATCACTTTTGTTTGAAAGAACCAATTCAAACTAGGGAACCTTTTTCATGATTTTTGATTAATAAATTTTGCTTATAAATGCCAATTTATAGTAACAAACGCTAATGTAACATAAAATTGTTAAAAATAGTAATTTTTCGAAACTTGATAATTGTACAATATAACTCTTCTTGAGAAATACTATTTTTCAGTAAAAAGAATTATCTTAAGATTCCTGGGATTAACAGCTATTTTTTCTCAGAAAAATAAATTTTAAGAGAATATTTAGAAAGATTCCGAAACATTTGAAAAGATTTTCAAAATTTAAAAAAAATATAAGAGATTGTTAGTCAGTTCTTTTAATTTCGAGGTATTTTTCGAAATTTTAGAAATAATTTGATTCACTCTAAAAAATATTTAACAATTTCAGAAATTGTGAAAAGATTAAGAATATTTTAAAACTTTGCAAAATTTCTGAAAATTTAAAAAATATTTGTTGTTTTCTTGCAAAATTTTATAAGTCCTAAATATTTTTTAACCGACTCGAATTTTAAAATCCCGGTAAAATAATAAACTTTCTTAAAAATGTTCTAGAATTTCTAGATATTTATGTAACCTTAAATACAAATAACTTGAATAAGCATGTTGTTACTTGAAATTTTCATTTGTCATTAAAAATATTTTTTCCTTAAGATCGCAATTTGTTTGAAACTTTTGTTCTATCTTGACCGGGAAATCTTAATTTGTTGAGAGTTTAACTTTTTTGTTGAAAAATCTTTTTTTTTTTGTTAAGAAAATTAATCTTTTCTGATGAAAATTTATTGTTTTTGATTAAAAATTCAACTGCTTACTTAAAAAAAATTCTGTTTTGTTGAGGATTCGTCTGTTTTGTCAAAAATTCATCTTTTTTGGATGAATACAGGTTTTTTTTTAATTTAAATAAAAATATTTTGTACTTGAAATATCAACTATTAAATTTTTCGTTGAGAATTTATCTTTTTTGGTTAAAAATTAGACTACTTGGACAAGAATTGAGCTACTTTGTTAAAAATGGATTTTGTTGTTGAAGGTTTATACTTTTAGTTAAAAATACATCTTATTGATTAAAAATTGAACTATTTTCTTAAAAATTAGTTCTTTTTGGCAGAATATTAATCTTCTTGGCTAAAAATTCATCTTTTTGGTGAAAAATTAATGCGCTTTGTTTGATGATTTGACTATTTTATTAAAAATGCGTCTTTTTGTATCAGTTCAACAGCTTTTGGTTTGAAATCGAAATATTTTTTTCCAGAAATACCAACTATTACATTTTTCGTGGAAAATTTATTTTAATGATTAAAAATGCAACTGATTGTTGATTAATCCTTTTTGAGTGAAATTTAACTATTTTGTTGAGAATATGTCTTTTTGGATTAATTCAACTATTTTTGAATTCAAGTAAAATCTTTTTGGTTAAAATATGAATCATGTATTAAATTTTTCATTAAGAATTTATCTTTTCTGGTTGCAAATTTAACTGTTTGGCTGAAATCGAACATTTTCGTTAGAATTTTGATTTGTCATTTGTGAAATCTTTATAAATCTTTTTGAATTTTCTTTAAAAAATTATATTTATATTACCTTGAAAACAAATGAAATTAAAAAATAAGTACTTATTTAAGATTTTTATTTTGTATTAGAGATTATTTTTCCCCTCAAATTGGATCAATAATTCTTGATAATTCTGGATTCTGGTTAATCAATCTGGATCAGGGGTCTATTCGCGAATCACTACTGCTTTTTACCCTAAATTGATTTAATTATAGAAACGAATTGCGTTGAATGTTAAGATAAACTAAGAATTGAAAATTTTAGTGTAAGTTTTGGCAAGTCAACTTTGATCAAGTTTGTCAACTTTAACGTTTCTCATCAAAGCTAAGCTATGTTTTACTACGGGAAGTGACATTTTTTAATATTTCAGTGACTACTTTTTTTTAAATATGATAATTTAAAAAAATGTTTTAAAAAGTGCGAAAATAATTTTTAAATTCTTTTATTGCTTAAACTTATTTTCGAACATCCTCTGTTTAATTATACACTTAGTTTAAACCTTTTCTGAGACTAATCCGTAGTTAGGCCCAGGGTCCAAATGAGGGTCAAAATCATACCTTGACAAAAAATATTCTGAGACTTATAAACTAGTATTTTAATATTCGACAATTTTTTATTTGCACACCAAAACATTAACCAAACATTTTACCAAGAAAAAAATTTTTGGTTTACAATTGTATTTTTAAAATACATTGTTTCTAAAACGCGATCCACATTTGGTTCCTTTGCCCTATCTGTAATTTTTACGCTCGTCCGAAAGTACATGCTTACCTCTGCTTTTACTTCCATGAGCATGAGTACTGAAATAAGAAAATAAAGCCCTAGAAACTTCTAAAAGCAGCCTTTTTCCTTCAGAAAAGGCTAAAGGACTTCGCTCGATGAAAGGAAAACTGGAGTTTTAAAGGTTCCCAGGTTAGGTTAAGAATCGATCTGGAAGATTTTTATCCGAAACTACTTGACCCGCGAGAGAACCATCTAGCCTTTGCGATTGGATTCTCAACTTCTTTTATATCTTTGAATATTCTCGGTTTCTATTATGCAATTTGGCGCGTGCGTTTTAAGCAGTGATTTACGTTTCCCAAATCTCGAGAGTGATATGTCTTCTTGTATGGGTGTCCGCTTATGTGAAGGCAATAAATCAAATTTGAATATGAGGTGTGGTCATGGGACCATTCGAAACAGCTCGAACGTCCACTACAAACGTGTGCAGTTTCTCTTCTGTATCCCGATTACCGCATGCGGGTGTTGGGGATTTGAGTTGCATCGAGTTGCACTTTCAGCATACGCGATAGAGTTGTGACAAACATGAGAATACACCGAACTCGGCAATTCAAGGAAATTTTCATCTGGGAATTTCCGGTTCTCTTACTTTAATTATATTTCGAACTTTGTATCAAAATTTTAGTACAAGCGTCTTAATCTATGACCCAAAACAGATGTACATGTAAACATCTTTATAAAAGATTGGGAATTTCAAGATTTTTTCATTTTATGTGAGAAAATCTTAATACCTTTCCATTATTTTTTAAAGTAAAAACTAAAGAGTACGTCACGCATTTTTAAACAATTTTTTCATCATTCCTCTTCTGCATCACAGTTCATAACACCAAACCTGGACCCCCCAGGGTGACATCATGAATACGAACATCCACTCATTTCTGTTAGTTAAAATGTTTGCTTTGATTTTATTTGATAAACGCTTAAAATAATACACAAAACATATAAGCATAATATCTTAACAGACTTCACACCTTAAAATTCTATCTCCTAAAACAAATGAAATAGGGTAATTTTTCACGGAAGTAGAGGAATAATAGGGGAATAAGATATTTTTAATCAAATTAATGTATAACTGATATACTGAACTCAATATGAGATTCTTAAGATTTAATGTTGAAATATATTGCATTTTTAACCAAATACATAAATCTTCAAATAAAAAGATGACGTTTCTAGAAGACAGTTGAATTTTCAACCAAGTACTTTCCTGACAAAAGAGAAGAACTTTCATTCGAAAAAAAATCAATTTTCAATACAAAATAACGAATTTTCAACAGAGCACTTAAATTTCTGAACAAAAAAGATGCCTTTTTACTGAATAAATCAATTTTTAATGAAATAGTACAAGTTATAGCCACATAGGGGACTTGTCGACCTATAAAGATGCATTTTTAATTATCAACCGAAAAGTTTCATTTACAACCATATAGTCGAACTTCAACATTTTAGTTTAATATTTACCGATATTGTTGAATTTATTAAGATCAATTTTCTACTAAATAATCGTATTCTAAAAAAAAGATTAAACTTTAATCAAAAACAGTTGCATTTTGAACCTGATGGTATAATTTGTAAGTCAACAAGACTAATTTCTCGAAATACGCTTGAATTTTAAATGCAAATGAGATAATTTGCTATCAAAAACAGCAAGTATTGAACAAAAGAATTAAACTTGCAGGAAAATTGTTGTTTATTCAATAAAATTGTTAAATTTCAACAAAATAATTGGTTTTACAAAAAAAAAATGGTTGAATTTTCAACGAAAACAGTGAGCTCCTAAGGAAAAATGTAGGAGTTGGTATTACAAACAAAAATATTGTAATTTTTAATATAAACCAGTTCATTCAAACTAAAAAAGATGAATTTTCATCAAAATAGTTTAATCCTAAAGCAAAGCAGAAAAATTTTTAACCAAAAAGTAGCAATTTCAACAAAAAAGAAAAAATGTCTACTAACGGAGATGGATGTTTAAATCAAAAAGACGAATTTTTAACTGAAACGTGGAATTTTTAACCAGGAATGATTTTTCAGTCAAGAGAGAAAATAAATTTCGACAAATTGTTGGTATACCAGAAACGTAAATTTTCTAGAAAACTGTTTAGTTTTTAAACTAAACCTATTAATTTTTAACCAAAAAGTTGAATTTTGTACGGTAATAATAAAATTTTCAACCCAAAAAGGACGGATTTTTAACAAAACAGTTAAACTATTAGGCAAAGCAAAAAAGATAACTTTTCAAAAATATAGTTGCATCCTGAACCGAAAGAGAAAGACGAATTTTCAACTAAAGAGTGAAATTAAACTTAATTTTTCAGTTAAGAAAGAAAGAAATGTCAACAAATTGCTGAATTTTTAAAGCAACAGCGCGAATTATCTAGAAAACAGTTGAATTTTTAACCGAATTGTTAATGTGTGACCCATTAATGGAATTGTTAAAATTTTAGTTTAAAAAACTGTTTAAAAATAATAATAATTTTCAACAAAATAGTTTCATCCTTAACCAATAAAATGTATTTTTACAAAGTACCTACATTTTAAACGAAGTATTGAAATTATTTACCAAAAGAGATAAATTCTCAACCAAAAATATAATAGTAGACTTTTAATTTAAGCTAGGTTTTCTGCCAAAAATCAGATATTTGAAAAAATAGGTTTTTCTGTGCTTCTAGGAATAAAAATAATAATACTGATGATTTTATATCAAATAAAAACATTATTGTTATAAAAAAAATTAAACATTAAGAAACCATTTTTTTAAACATGTTCTTTGCAAACTACTTTTTTTACTACCGCTCCTTATCAATTTTGAAAAAATGTTTGAATTTTAATAAATGTAGAGTTTTAAGGAATATTTTTCCCAAAAAAGAGCTAGGGCTGATTAAAACTAAAATAATTTTTAAAAATTGTTAAGAAACAAAAGTAAGAAGGAATTCAATTATAAAAGCTAGTTATAAAACATTTACTTTTTGTATATTTTAATCTTTTTTCATGAAAAATAATGGTTTTTCTTTCAAAATACGTGACTGATAATATCATTTCAATTAAAAATATCACAAAAAACTTCCTTCTTGCAGAGGCCTGATTCTTAGCAGAAAAACGACCCTCAAAATAATCAATTTTCAACGAAAAATAGTTTGATTTTTTTATTGGGTTATAATAATTCAATACGCATTCAAGCGTAAAAACGATAAAAACTGAAAGTGTCTTGAAAACGGGGAAAAGAAGGGGAATTCTTTTTTTATGAGATAAAGAAGGGGATAGTTGAAAGACTGTAAAATAAAATCAATATTTTTCATTTTTTCAAACATTTCAAAAAATTGTTATTCACATTTATATTTTCCATATGTGATGTCACATTTTGTGTTAATTTCCCCCTGCTTCACGAATCGCCATAGAATCTGTTACTCCCTCCCCTGGCAGTGTGACGTAGTTTTTGAACGTCCGGTAAACATCTTGACGAAAGATTGGAAATTCGCATTTTTTCATTCAAAAACAATCAAAAATACATTCTGTTATTTCGTAATGTGAGAACAAAGGAGTACATTGAATGAAATATGTCTAAAAATTGAAGTGATCTAAATATTAATATTTGCATGTTGATGAGATCCGAATACGAATAATAGTCACACAGGTGTGTACTTATTATATTGATTAGGAACTTCATGTCCATATTGCGATCAAAGATGTTCACTTATCAAAGAGGAACTGTACCGCAAACTGCAATATTGTTGGATTCTGCATAATCCAACAATGGGAAATTCGACTAAAGTTAACAACAATGGGTAGAAACTCGGGTTATGCTAACCCCATACATCTAATCGTAGTTACATGATATAATAGAGATATTATTCACGGCTTAAATGTTTTTTTTTTGTAAATTAAAGTAAAGCTTTCATGTTGAACTTAATTGCGCTGTATATCACGGAATTCAGTCTACAATAAAAAGCAATCCATTGTTGCTTATGATGCGTGTGCATTTTTCTAAATTTATATTTATTGTCCCAACATAAAAGCGTGATGACAATTGTTCTCTGTTTTTCTTACTTTAGTCATATTCCAAACTTTGTACCAAATTTCCGTACATATGTCCTCAAATAAGACCCAAAACAGATTTAGGTGTAAACGTCTTCACGAAAGATTGGAAATTTAATGCTTTTTCCAGTAAAGAACAATTCAAATAACATTCTCTTGATCTGAGTACACATATTCGTAAATTGAAACGATGAAAATATCAATATTTGAATGTTAATAAGATATCAATTAAAATTATAATTATATAGGTGCTCATTGTAACAATTAAGAGCTTTCTTTCCATGTCGAGGTCAAAGATGACTGCACATCGAAAAGAAACTGCACCCCAAACTGCAATATTGTTAGGTTCTGCATAATTCAACAATAGAAATTTCGACTGGAATTAACAATAATGGGTAGAGGCTCGTGCTTACCACATAGATGTGATTGTAGTTAGATGACATATTAGAGATATTATTCACGTTATAAATTGATTTGCTTAGCTTTTATGTTGAGTTTAATTACAGTGTGTTTCACGGCATTCAGTCTGAAATGAAAAGCAATCCATCGTTGCTTATGATGCGTGTGCCATTTGTCTACATTTGCATTCATTGTCCCAGAAGTTAATTGCTCTTCGCTGAATGCTTCTCCGGTTAACCGTTATCCAATAGAGTAACACATATTCACGTGATTCTGGTAGTTGAGCGGATTCACCTCACCCACTCATCCGGCGCATCCGAGTAACGATTTCACAAAAACAAGCCAAAGAACTGAAGAATCTTGCGACTCGGGAACGAGAAGTGCTGGTACTTGTGTTGTGCTCAAAGCCATCTCATTGTCTCCCTCTTTTTCTAACGAACCTTTGTCTTCTTTTCGCGTCTTCCTTCTCACTTTCTCGCTTTTTCCCCTTTCTTTCTCGTTACAACAATTTCGTCGCCACCACCAACTCTTTCAGGTTTTTTGTCTCTCACGTGTAATTTTCAACCCCTTAGTAAACTCTTACCTTTCCTCTCTACTCCAGCTGGTTCCAGCATTGCCCAATGGTCACATTTCGCGCGTAACATATTATGTGCGATATATAACTATATATAACTATATATAACTATATATATATATATATATATATATATAACTATATACGCTTCGTTCAAGCACCTATCTGCGAAGGGACCTGGGTCAATATAAACGCTGCTAGTACAAGCGATATACTTTCGCAAATTGCTCAGACCCTCGGGAGCCAGAATTATATTGCCACCGATATTTTCGAGATATCGCCCAGAGGTTACAGCATCACGTGTAGCTTACTGTCGGCATTTCAATATTATTTGAATATCCGAAACATACGACTTGACATTTTCAGTTTGTCTAGTTCTACTACATGTCATAATAATTTTATTCCTGAAAAATATTCTCGAGCATGATCCTTTTTTATTTTATTTATGTTTCGACCAGAAACTTTTAAGAAAAAATCTCGTGTGCCAAATATTCTAAAGGAATAGGAATAAATAATAACAAAAATGAATAATAGAGTCCTAGAAGTCCTTATAACTCACTACAAAATTATGGAAAATTCCCTAAAATTTAGGCAATTAGGCAATACCTACCATTTTGGGAGAAATTTCCTTAAATTTACGGTAATTTATACAAAAGTTCCGGAATATTTCCTATAATTTGGATAATTTTGTATTGAATATAGCGATTGGTTCCAAAAATAATCTTTGATTTTCCATGTAGATCAGGTGAATTTTCTAAATATTCTTGAAGTATTACCGTTTTTTCAGGATGATATTTTGTTCTTGAATATTTGATAACCTAGCGCAATATTTTTAATTAGCTTACACATTTTTTTGGAGATAAGATTTATCAACGTTATAGTCATTTCAAACATTTTAAATGAATGATTATTAAGTTGATGATTTTTTATGAAAAATAAACTTTTTATAAAAGTAATGAACAACATCTACGCAAAAACGTAATCTTAAATTTTACAGTATTTTAGAAAACTTCGAATTTCTGAAAACATTTATAAATGATTATTCCTTTTGTGTGAAATTAAACGAAATTCATATCTGGGAAAAATACATGTAGATGTAGACGGAAGGTGCTTGCACAGAGTCAGAAAACTCTAAATTCGTGTAGATGCTCATTTATAAATCAATCTGAAAGGTTTGACATGTGAGAATAAAGTTTCATCTTACAGGCATTTGAAATTGTAAAGAAAAAAAGTTTTTGATGAGTCATTTAACAGTAGTAAACTAGCAGTATACTATGTACCACGATAAAGTTCAGATGTCGCTACGCCTACATTTAAATCTAGAGTTCATAAATGCCCAAGAACTTACCTTGAGCAAATGCTCTCGAGAATATGCTCAGCATTCAAGCTCGACAGAGCATTTATAAAGCATTTAAGAGAATTAAAAGCATTTACTGTTCAAACAAATATATATCATCAACCATACATATATTTTCACAAAAACATTCTAAGTGAAATAAAAATATATTTTTTTTAATACAGAGTTGTTACAGGTCAAGTAATTCCAATAAGTAAGGGAATATCAGAAAAAGCCTGACAGAGTTAGAGAATGTTTGATAAACTAAATTTGATCTTAATTGTATTATTATGGTTAAAAATCGCAACTATTTAGTTGAAAATTGAACTGTTTTGGTTAAGGATTCAAACGTTTTTGTTGAAAATTCATCTTTTTTGTTTGAATTAAACCATTTTTGGTGTGAAATTAAAATCCTTTCTGTTCAAATATCAAATGACACATTTTTCCTTGAGAATTCATCCTTTCTGGTTGAAAATTCAACTACTTAGTTAGAAGTAAAACTACTTTGTTAAAAGTTTATTTACTTGGTTGATGATTGATCATTTTACTTGGAAAACCATATTTTTTCTTTCAAAATTAAATCTTTTGGTTGAAAGTTATGTTTTCTTCTTGAAAATTAATTGTTTTGACTGAAAATTCAACTCGTACATGTTTGGTTCTAAATTTATCTTCTTGAAGTGAAAACTCAAATATTTGTTAAAAATTCCTGTATTTTATGAAATATTTCAATTTAATGGGAAAATATTTGATCTTATTGGCGACTAATTCATTTTCTTGGTTAAAAAATCATGTACTGTGTTGAAAATTCATCTACTTTGGTAGAGAAACCATTACACTGGTTGGAAATTAGTCTTTTTGGTTAAAAATTAGCTTTTCTTATTTATAATTAATTTTTTTTTTAATAAAAATGTAATTGTTCTATTTTTTGTCGAAAGAAGAAGAGTACTTTTATACCTAAAACATTATCTTTTTGGATAAAAATTAATTTCTTTGGTAAAAAATTTGTTTCTTTATGGGTTGAAAATTTATTTTACTGAATGAAAATTCAACTATTTTATTTTCGGTAGAAAATTTATCTTTTGGGTGAAAAATTCCAACATTTAGTCAAAAATTGGCATTTTTTGTTGAGAATTCATCTATGTGATTGAAAATTAATTTCTGTGGTTGAAAATTCGCATCTTTTTGGGTTAAAATTATTATTTTTTTTTTAAGTGAAGATGTAACTATTCCATTTTTGCTTAAACATTTAGATTTTTAGTTGAAAATTAATTAATTTGTCTCAAAACTCATTTTTTGTTTAAAATGTATTTTTCTAACTGCAAATGGAACTGTTCTATATTTGGTTTGTAAACTTATCTTTTTTAGTTGAAAGTATATATTTTTTTTTGAAGCTGCATCTTTTTCGGTAGGAAATTCATCTTTTGGGTTTAAAATTGAATTGTTTTGTCGAAAATTTATTTGTTTTTTTTTGTTAAAAGTTGATTGTTTTAACTGAAAATTTAATTATCCTATTTTTGGATAAAAAATATTTCTTTTAGGGTTGAAAATTAATTTTTCTAGCATGTAAACTATTCTAATTTTAGTTGAAAATTGATCTTTCAGATAAAAATTAAAGTAATTTGTTGAAAATAAGTCTTTTTTGGTAGAAAAATAATCTTTTAAGCTGAAAATTCCTCTATTTAGTCAAAAATTCGGATTTTCCGTTAAAAATTCATCATCGCGATTAAAAACACTTTTGGTTGTAAATTTGTATTTTTCGTTCTAAATGATTTAATTTACCCAAAAACTCGTTTTTTGTTGTTTAAAATTTACCTTTTTAACTGCAAACTGAACAATTCTATTTTTTGTTTGTACATTTGTACTTTTTAGTTGAAAATTTATATATTTTCTAGAAAACTGTATCTTTTTTGGTAGGAAATTCATCTTTTGGGTTGAAAACCTAACTATTTGGTTAAAAATTTATATTTTTTTGTGAAGATTCATTTCTTTGGCTAAAAATTTATCTTTTTGACTTGAAACAAAACTATAAAATGTTTAAAATATATTTAGATACAACATTTTTTGCATTAACATTATTAATATTTCAGTTGTATGGTTCGTTTTATACCCAGAAGAATTAAGAAATCGGGATATTATAGCAACCCCATTTAAGGCACTGTTCAATGCAAATAATATGTTTTTCATCATCTTGACTTCTCTTTCATTTAAATTTAGCACTCTTCCCAATTTGAAGCGTTACATTTTGCCGCAAAATTTAAATAATGTAATTATTATTATTAAAGGTATAAAATAAGATTTTTTAAATCCTTATTCAAAATGCTCATTAAATTTCCGAAGCACACAAAAGTCGAGCATATTTTTGATCATATTCTCATGCTCATGGGAATTTCTCCGAGCATTTAAACTCTTCAGAACACTATTTAAATTATGCCTCTCTAAGCTGGTAGTTCGAGAGAAATTGCGCCAGGGCGCAGAGTGGGGTGAAATCGGAAAACGAGGTTCAAAATGACATTTGGAACGCAATTATGCACCGATTTTAGAATTTTTTTTTTTGAAAAATTCAGAACTAAATTTTTCAGAAAATGGTGAGAG
>JAUELO010000179.1:43320926-43335122 GCA_032357855.1 Amphibolips quercusostensackenii | reverse complement strand
CATACCCGAACGTAAAATTTCCCGCTCTTTTCGATTCTGGCACCAAAAATATGGGTTTCAATTTAAAAAAAAAACAAAGCTGGCCTAAAAATGACCCTTAAAATGAGGTTCAAGGTCAAAAACAAGGTCACCGTTGGATTCCTCGTTAAAAGTTACATAGGGTATTTCCTAGGTTTTTTTTTAACAAACTACAGAGATTTATAGGGGTTTTAATACTTTTTCGCCACCTTCTATAGTGGACAAAATACTGATATTTTTCATGAGAAGTTAATTTGCAATCAAGAGAGATTAATTTTCAACAAAATTAGTTAATTTTTAACTTTAAAAAAAAAATAATGAAAAATGAAACCGTTAATTTAAAAAAATATTTAGTTAATTTTCAACAAAAAATTCTAATTATTATCGAGTTAAATTCAACCAAAATAAGACGGATTTTTCACAAAATAGTTAAATCCTTAATGAAAAAGATGATTGTTCTACAAACAAGATTAATTTTCTAGCTAAAAAGAGGAATTTTTAATAAAAACACATGAATTTTCTACCAATTAGTTGAATTCTTAACCAACGAAGGATAAATTTTTAACCAAAAATGGAATAACTTAATTTTCAGATTGAACAATACATGTTTTAAAAAAAGAGTTTTTAAAATAATGGCTCAATTTTCTGTCAAAGAGCTGCATTTTAAAAATACAATGAATTTTTAACTTGATGTTGAATCTTTTTACTAAAAGGATTAATCTTACAGAAAGAAATGAAAATCAACAAAAAAGTTTAACTTTCAACCAAAAAAGTTAAATTTTAATCAATGAGATTGGTTTTTCACCAAAAAGACGTATTTTCAACAAAATACTTAGATTTCAACTAAGTAATTGAATTTTTAATTAAAAAAGATTAATTAAAAACCAAATTTGTAATCTCTTCATAGTTTTTGATTTTTTGTGTTTCTTTTATGTTCTGGAAAAGGGCTGCAAAAATTCGTGTTGTAACTTCGCTACGAATAGCAGGATTTTTTCTTTAACTGTAGATACTCCTTAAAAAAATTGTTTAAAAATGAAGCGCACAGACAGGATTTTTAAATTGTAAATTTCAAATGTCAAGTTTTTGTAGAATTTAAAATTAAACACCTTGGGAATTATTTAAAAAAATAACATTTTTACTTATATCACGGAACGGTTATGATTTTCTCTAAAATTCTAATAATATATTGTTTATATATTTTAATTATTCATGGTAATTAATAATTATAACATTAATAATCAACTATAATTAATTTTTCTTTTAAAATAAAACAATGCAGATGTGTTGTTTCTTCATTAGGAATTCTCGAAAATCGCTGTAGATATACTAATCAAGATCTGATCATCTGAAGATTTAATTACAATTTTCAATAATAATTAGCATGGTAAAATTCGTCTTGTCAGTAAAAATTCAACGAGATAAGAAACTAGTGAAAGCAGGCTTAAAAAGGAGGTTTCGTAGCTTATTATTCTGATTAAGTCACTCGAACTTTCCCCTCCTATACTCTTCCTCTCCTACTTTCCCTACATTCCCATTCACACACACTTCCCTTTCTTGAATTCTTTATCCTCTGTTTTCTCATCCCCTCACTTCCCTAGCTCACACTCCTTACGCAGCTCCTACACACCCCCCTCCCTACTCACCCGCACTACTCTACTATCCCTCTTTTCACTTCTCCGGACCCACTCATTTCCTCTTTCCCCCTCACATTCCCTACTTTCCTACCAATCAATTCCTATCACTTTCATAATTCACCTCCTCTCTCTTTCCCTACTTCCCCACATCTCATTTCTCTTCACTTCCCCTACTTCCCAAACAACAATCTCCTTCTATTTCCTCTACCCTCAATTTCCCTTACTCCTAAAACTCCTTACTACCCCTGCATCCCCTCTACTCATTTCCCCTCACTTTTCTTCCTTGGAAAAAAGTACGATGAATGGACGAACACCCGACCAAAATTATAAGGGTTTTCTACCGGGGCTACCATACCCTTAAAACTCAGTTATTATACAAATGCAGGTGTGCAGTTTCTTTATCAAGATGTCAGGAGTGTACCTACCTGTCTGATTGGAAATAGATTCGTTCGCACTTGAAATTACTCGATAAAGAAATTAAATAAAAATATAAGTTTCCTGACAAATCTGCTCATTTTGATGAGGCACCTTGAAATGTGCTTACCTTATAAGTTTCATAATCATCCAGACGAATGCTTTTTATTTCTTTTTAGAGACTTCAGATCAGACCGTAAGCATTTATGTGACATCGAGGCCATTGAGGCACGTAGTCAAGACCTGATAACGAAATAGCAGAGCAGGGTTGAAGGAGGAAAGGAGATACCCGATTACCCGGGCTGGCACTGACGGATATAGCATAGCGCACAGGGTTTAAGTACTAGGCTATGGAAATTTAACGCCGCACTTTGCCGGCATGTAACATTTGTAATTCATCGAGCCACCACCAGCTGACGACAGCCCGTTAAGTACGCAGAGCGAGTAAAATGAATTTATATTGGCCGTCAAGTATCTGATACGTCTATTGTATAAAAGGAGACGTTCCTGCTCAGTGTTTGACAGTAACGCGTTACCCGGAACGTTACATTTTTTAGAGTTTTTCAGCTCCGGATAAAAGCCCTTATACTTTCAGTCAGGTGTCCATCCATCTGTCCATCGTACTTTTTTCCAAGAAGGGAAAGTGAGGAAAAATGAGGGGAAGATAAGTAGGTAAATTTTGATGAAATAGGGGAAATATGGAAATGTATGTAAATTGTGAAAGGAGTAGCAGGGAAAGTGTAATGAGGAGTAATTTGAAGAGAGTAAGTGTAAAGTGAGAGAGAGTGAGAGACTGAAGAATAATGAGAGATACTGAAGGTGAAGTAGAGAAAATGTGAGGGAATTATGGATGTTGTAGGGGGAGTGAGGGGAAATCATGTGAGCGAAATTGGGATAAGCTAGGGGTGGGAAAGTAGGAAAATTGAGGGAAAACAAGAAATGTGGAAGTAAGGGGAAATAAGGGCATGCGAAGTACGGAAAGTGAGAGGAAATAAAGGGACGTAAGTAGGAGATGTAAAGGGAAATGAGAGGAGTAGAAGTACAAAAAGTAAGAGTAAATTATGAAAGGAAAGTGAAGGGTAATGAGAGAAGGGATAGTAGAGAAGTGAGGTGAAATAAAGGGAGGAAAGTAGGGCAAATTTTTGGTTGAGAATTTAGAAAAGTAAGGTGTTAAGAATTATGGAAATTAGCGGTTGAGAATTAGGGGAGCTGAGAAGAAATGAGAAGAGGTGAAGTAGAAGTAGTGAGTGGAAAGGAGTGATAAGAAAGCGGAGAAAGTAAGGAAAAATACTCGAGGTAAGATAGAGTAAAGTAAGGAAATTATGAGGGTAGCGGGAAAAGCGAGGGAAAATGTTGGAAGGAAAAATAAAGGAAGTGAGGGGAAATTATGGAAGCGGAATTAGGGTAAATTAGAGGTAGGGAAGTAGGGGACGTTTGAGGAAACGAGGCATGAGACAGTGAGAGGAAATAAAAGGATGTTAAGCATAAAAAGTAAGGGAAAATAAGGGGCGGTAGACGAAGTAAAGGGAAATGAGGGGAGTAGAAGTAAAAGAAGTGAGAGTAAATTACAAAGGGAAGTAAGTGTTAATCAGAGGAAATAGGGGTAATGATTGGCAATAAGAGTAAGTAGGGGAAGAAAAGTGATAACTGAGAAAGTGCAGTTGGAAGAGGGGAGTTTTAGCTTAGAAAGAGAGGAAAGGAGTAACTTGTGAAAGAATAAGTTGGGATGGGTGGCGTAGGGGGAAGTGAAGTGAGTGGAGGTGAATGTTTGGGTGTAAGGGAGAAATAGTAGGGGTGAGGGAGAATTTAATAACTTTATTAACGTCTTAGTAGGCTACGAAACCCTTTTTTAGGCGCGTGACGCCATGAGTAAAAAAAATTTTTTTATTGATGTAGAAGTTATATGTGTTACATAAATGTTATACGTACATAGAATACCTGAGTGTTTTCTATATATAAAAGGCGCATATAGGTATAACGTGATAGATCTTCCTTGGGAATCAAGTGTAAATTTACACACCCTCCTAGAAGAACTGGGCAAACCCATCAGCACGGAAAATACCCACGAGGAATCTAACACACCCTTGACACGAAGATTCTGCACATTTTTCTCTTTCGGTTCCTCGTTGGAGGAAGCTCTATTTAGTAATAGCTTCGATAATGAGACCACCTTAAATTCAACTTTAAAATATTTCCAGAAAGTCGAATCGCTGTGCCTGATCTTTTTTTATCTACAAGGCAGCTTTATTTTTGATTCTGAGCTGATCTGAGTATTTCTTCGGTGATATAGTGCACGCCCGAAACGATTAAAAATCCGTTCTCACATCAATTTTTAAATACATTTTTTTATTAGTTTTTAAATAATAAGTATAAAGGGATCTCTCCGGCTACATTTATCGTTATTATACTTTTCCTTAACTTGACCTAGTCTAATGACTAGGTACTGTCAAAATGCTCTAAAGAATCGACAATGTGCAAAAAAATTGACTCCGAATCATAATTGGAATCTAGGCCGTTGGTGATTTTAAGCCAACAGGCTGCCCACTGTGCCACCGAGCTCTAATTTTCCCTACAATCGACTCTTTTCTTTTCTTACGACGCCGACAAGTAAAGATCATATAATATTATGGGATTGACTTTCTTATTAAATTCCTTAGTGTTACATTAGTTTAAAAAAGATTAAAACAATCATTAATGTACCTATAACTATCCATATCTATCTTCTATCTTCTATCTTCTATCTTCTATCTTCTATCTTCTATCTTCTATCACATATCTTCTATCTTCTATCTTCTATCTTCTATCTTCGATCTTCTATCTTCGATCTTCTATCTTCTATCCTCTATCCTCTATGCCCTATCCTCTATCCTCTATCCTCTATCTTCCATTTTCCATCTTCTCTTTTCCACCATTAACCTTCGACCTTCGACCTTCCACCTTCATGTGCGTGGAGTTATCACACCAAAAATCAAATATCCAAATTTCGTTTAATGCAATCCTTTGGTCATCGTTTAGTCATGTTTGGTAGCTAAGTTTTTTTGTTTGAACGGGAAAGCTCAAAAAGATATTGAGTTTTCGAAATTGGAATGCTAACCTCACGCTGCGGAACAAATTAAAATTTTTTTTTTTAATTTTATATCAATCGTTTGGATGTCGTTTGTATGCGTTTGGAAGCTCACTGTTGACGTTCGAACGATGAAATTGTGTGAGTTATCGAATAAAAAAGTCATTAGTACCATACGCGCGAGCGGCGCCTTCTCAAGTGGTAGTGACCTTCTTGATCGGCCGTGTCCTGAAATATAATATGTGTCAGACATCCTTCTGAAATATTAAAAATTTTTAAACTTATCAAAATTTCTAATATTTCTGAATTTCATGAAAAGTTGAAAATTGACAAAATTTTTTAAATTATAAAAACGTCTCACATTTACAAAATTTATAAAATTACCAAAATTTATAAAATTTATAAAATATCTTACATTTTTTAGATTTCAAATATTTTCAAAAATGATTAAAATTATCAGAATTTCTTAATTGTTCAAAACTTATAAAATCGTCGAAATTTATAAAATATTCAAAATTTCTAAAATTTTAAATAATTTCTAATGGTTTCAATTTTTTTTCACTAATTTTCAAAGTTTCTAAGTCTTAACAAATTCTAACGTTTTTATCATTTCTCAACTTTCTATGAAACTTTTACAAATTTTGATAATTGAAACAGTTTTGGATATTTTAGAAATTTAAATAATTTTAGAAATTTTAAACAATTGATACAATTCAGAAATATTTAAAAATTTTGATAAGTTTGAAAATTGGGGACATTTAAAAAATTTTTTAAATATACGGAAATTTCGTTCATCCAAAAATTTTAAAAGTCTTGGAAATTTCAGGTTTCACAGTTTTTGCGGTGGGGTCGATTATCGCAAAATACGTGCTCGCAGATGTAGGTTTTATCATTTGCGTACAACACCACCTTTTCCTCCCTACAGAGTGAAAAGTACTTTCCACTCCTCGAAACTGAAAAGTAGAACTTTAGACCGCCTTCATAGTAATGAAAAACGGCTAAAATCATAAATGTCTTCTAAAAATTCGATTTTTTTACAAATATTTTTGTCAGGATGTCTGACACATCATATCATATTTAAGGATACGGCTGACCAAGGAAGATCACTACCACTTGAGAAGACGCCGCTCGCGCATATGGTGCTAATGTTTTTTTTATTTGATAACTCACACAATTTCATATAAACATCAAAAGAGAGCTTCCAAACGCATTAAAATAACATTCAAACTATTGGTAGAATAATTTTTAAAAAAATTAAAGTTTGTTTTGCAGCGTGAAGTTAGCAGACCAATTTTGAAAACTTAATATCTTTTTAAGTTTTGCCGTCCAAACGAAGAAATTTGGCTTCTTAATATGACCGAACGGTGACCAAACGATTCCAATAAAGAAAAGTTGGATCTTTAATTGTTGGTGTGCTAATTTCACGGACATTTCATCTTCCACCTCTTCCACCTTCCACCTACCACATTCCACCTTCTACATTCTACCTTCCATCTTCCATCTTCCGAATATACGTCCACACTCTTGTACCTATTGGAAACAAATTTTCTAGGGGGGCGTAAATTAAGCCTAAGAATTTCTTTGTAATATTTTGAAGCTACTTCCGAATTTTAAAAGTTTTTAGGATTTTCTATGAAACTTTTATAATTGCGTGCCAAGGATTATAAAATGAAGGGATGAGAAGACACCTATGCTGGAAGCTTTCCTTTAGTCCGATGTTTTACAGGGAATGCTCAAATTGAAGCTTTTGACATGCAGAATCGAGATAAAATAGAAAATTTGCTATGTTACATTTTTTTATATCAGTAGTTAGAAAATAAGAAGAAGAAAGAAAAATTGGTTATCCAGATCCCTGTGTTGCAAGATTTTCTTTTGATCCAAAGTTTTTCGCGGATGACTGAAATTGAATATGTTAATATGTAGAATTGATATCAAAAATAAATTTTGCAATGTAACATTTTTTTATTCTTATATCAAAGATTTAAAAAATAGGTATGTAAAATAAGATAACTGAAGAAAATTTGGTTATTTAGATCTGTAAGCTGAAAGATTTTCTTGTATTCCCATTTTCTACTGGGACATTACACAGAAAAAACAGAAGGTAAAGTTTACGTCGATTTCAGGTGAAAGATTCGCTGCAACATAAATTAACCTTACTGAATAAACTTAACACAAAACTAAGCTAATTTCGTCTTTAAAAACAATCTCGGGTGAAAAAGTGCCGTCTGCTATGTAGTTGACATCAGTGCGAAGAACACGAAAGATTGAATAAAATCGGTCTGGAAATCAGAACACTAAATTTTCAAAACCATTAAGCTTATTATGTTTTCATTTCAAAAATAATTGCACGTATCGCGGACAAATGAAAATATATTTTTTTGATACTGAGCGTAAAACAATTGACACTATTTAAAAAGTCGTCATTTTCACTGTAATCCAGTGCTTCCAGCACGGGCCCTCTGCTCTATTGCGCATGCGTTGCATAAGGCGCTTAATTGGCTGCCGTTCGCAAGCTTATTTGAAATGTTGAAGCACATTTTATTTTTTTATTATTCATAATTGAAAATAATTATATTTTAACATATTCAAGTAGTACGTAGATTGTTTTAAATATATTCTAAGCATTAGGTTAAAAAATAAAATAAGTATTCAGTGAATAAAAAATATGTTATTTATTGTAATCTTTCCTTTTTTTTAAATATTTTTGCTAATTTATGCATTAAAAATTTTATATTTAATTTGAAAAGTATGAAAGAATTTTATAACAGGTATAATTTAAAATATTTAACATTTGTTTATCGAGAAATTTTAATTCAAAATGAAAGTTAAATATTAAAGAAAAACTGATAATATATATAGATAATAAATAGAAAAATTAAAAGTAGAAATATATATTTTTTAATTACTAGCATAAACGTTGGATGTATTTTTTATAATGAAGCATCGACGCGTTTCTAAATGGTTTTCAGTTCCTTCTAAAGATGCAAAAACAGAAAAATTTTCGAAGGTTCTGAAGACGTCTAACAAATCCAGGAAAATAAAATTTCTGAAACTCTAAAATTTCCGAATTGGAAAATTTCCCAATAATAAAATTGTCGAAATTAAAAAATTGCCGAGATTCAAAAATGCCGAATTGGAATATTCCAGACAGAAAATTGACGAATTATAAAATATCCCAAATAGAAAATGTCTTAATCATGAAATTCTTGAATTTAAACAATTAGGAAAATTTTTGTTGTTGAATGAATATCACTCATTTATTCCAAATAAAAGAATCAAATATTTTTATCAAATTATTCCAACAATAATGTTAAAAAAGACTATTAACGTTTTGAAAAATTGTCTTCGGTAAAAAATTGCATTATTGTATATTTAATAAGTAAGACAATAATATCCATGAAAAATTTCTTTGAATTGTTTTAATTCAGGAATTTTCTATTTCGGATATTTTATAATTGGTCGATTTTCTGTCGAAAATTTTATCATTCAGGAATTTTCCAATGCGGAATTTTTCAATTCGGAATTCTTAAATTTCGGAAATTTCATAATTTCTTGAATTTTATTACCAGGGAATTTTCCAATTCAGAAATTTTACAGTGTCGGGAACTTTATTTTTCTGGATTTTTCAGTCATCACTTATAATCATCAAAAATTTTGGTACTTTTCGCATCTTGAAAAAGAATTAAAAACCAGGTCGAAACGCATCGACGCTTCATTTTAAAAAAAGTAAATTTAACATCTATCTTGGTGATTAAATAATATATCATATTTTTTCATATTTCTATGTATTATCTCTATATATTATCGGTTTCTATTTGATATTTAACTTTCATAAAATTTGAATTAAAATTTCTCAATAAATAAATGTTAAATTTTTAAAATTATACCTGTAATAAAGTTCCTTTATCCATTTAAATTATTATACAAAATTTTAAATGCTTAAATTAGTAATAATAATTTAAAAAATAAAAAAAATACATTAAATAACATATTTTTTAATTGCTGAATACTTATTTTATTTTTTAACCTGATGCTCAGAATAAATTAAAAATCATCCAAGTACTACTTGAAATATTAAAATATAATTATTTTTGATTATTAATTATAAATAAATAAAATGTATTTTTTAACATTTCAAATAAGCGCGCGAATGACAGACAATGAAGTGCCTTAAGCGACGCATGCGCAGTAGAACAGAGAACCCATGTTGGTAGCACTGCTATAATCTTAACTATAGTTCACAAGTGTGATGATGGTTGTAGCTGTGTCAAATTCTTTATTTTCATTCCCGAAAAATTTATTTCAACTCGTCCGCGATAGGTCTTATTATTTTTTAAATAATAATAAAGTAAGCGAAAACTTGTTTTGAATCTGGTTTCCTGATTTATAGCTCGAATTCAATCACAGTTTGTCGTTTTCCCATTGCTGCTAAGGACGTGGCAGACGACAATTTTTATTCGATCCTAGGATAAACTTTCCCCAAATAGCATGTAAACTTTAACAGCAGAAAATTTTACATGCAACAAAATTTAACCTCAGTTTTTAGTGTGTAAACTTTTCTACATTATGTTTAACACTATTATATAAAATATATATTACATGCACTTCTATATCTCTGCCTGGGATTGCTTATTCAGATACTGTAAATAAAGTGGAAATTTTATTTATCATAATAACTTAATTATTTGTTTCTTATTTGCATTAAATTTTATTTTTAGCTATCCTGAAAAATGTATCATTTTATAAAATTTATATTATTACAGTTGACAATATGCATTGGTATTGCAATGTACGTGCAGTGGTTCTAAGCAAATTTAAAGATATAATTTGAGCGAAAATTTTTGTTGAATATAAAATGTTATTGTAGCTTGTGTCCTTTCTCCAAAAAGGTAATTTTTCATTTTAAAATATTTTAAAAATAAGAGTTTATAACAAAAATAAAGAATAACAAAAATTTCAAGTTAAGATTCTGTTTGTTTGAAATATCAACTATTACCTTCTTTGCCCAAAATTCAATTAATTTTTTCTGCTTGAAAATTTATCTTCTTTAGTTGAAAATTCATGTATTTTCTTGGAAATTTATTTCTTCGGTTGAAAATTTTAACATTTTGACGCAAATCGTTTTTTTATCGATACCATTTTTTGTGAACTAAAAATATAACTCTTTTATTTTTTGTTGAAAATGTACCTTATTTAGGTTAAAATAAAGCTGTTTAATTGAAGATTTATCATTATGGGTTATAATGAATTTCTTTTGTTAAAATTTTTACTATTTTCTTACAAAATTTTTTTTTCTAAATTGTATGAAGTAGGAATATTTTGTTAAAAGTTTATCTTTTGCATTTAAAAGTTGAACTATTTGGTCTTATATTAACTTTTCGTTAAAAATTCATATTTTCGATTTTGAAATTTATCTGTTTTGTCGAAGATTTTTTATTTTGGCATGAAAATTCCAATTTTAGATCAATTTTTTTCCGCTACAAATTGTTTAATTTTTTTCATAAATAACTCTTGAACAATTATCCACACAGAAAAAATTCGGATGAGTTTCAGGGATATGTAGAAGTTTTTAAAAGATTCAAACATAATTCGAAACTTGAAAAGATTTTATAAAAGTATCAAAACAAAAAATGGAATTCTGGGGATTTTAAAATAAAATTTGGAAGTTTTTGAAGGATTTTGAAAGTATTTGAGATAGCAGAATATTTTTCAAGATTCCTGAAAAATTTTTCATGACTTTTTATTCCGAAAATTTAATTTTAACAGAATATTAAAAAAGATTTCACAAGACATCTCATATTGTCAAAAAATAACTTTGAATATTTTAAGTGTTTTTTTTTTAATTTATCAGGCTTTAATAAGAGTTTTAGACAAAATTTAAATCATTAAAAAAAGACTTAGAACTTTTAAAAAAATTAAAAAAATGATGAAAAATTTGAAAACATTACAAATAATTTAAAACAAAATGCACATTTTTTAACATTTTAAAATAAAATTTTGAACCTGGTTCGAAATTTTGAGAGGATTCAAAATAATACAAAAATTTTTTTCAAAATTCCTAGGAAAATTCAGAATTACTTTTTATTAAAAAAAAATTAATTTTAACAAATTATTATACAAGATTTCAGAAATCATCCATGTTGTGAAAAAAATATTTTGAAACACTTCGAGTATTTTTTTTTAGTTTCTCAGGATTTATTATTAGAAAATATTAGAATATTAAAAAAAAATACTTAAAACTTTTGAAGAATTTCAACAATAATAAGAAACTTGAAAAAATTCGAAATAATTAAAAAAAAAAATTTTCTTTAACATTTTGAACTGAAATATTGAACCTGTTTCAGGATATTGAGAGGTTTTAACAATATACCTGATACATGTATCAGGTATATTGTGGATGATCACTAATAATTTTAAGAAAATATTTAAAAGTACTTTAAAACTTTTCAAATGATTTTTCAAAATTTTAAAAAAGAATGTAGAAGATTCTAAAGAAAAAAACTTCAATTTTGCAGCATTACAAAATTGTAGAAAAAATTATAATAATATTAGGAGATTTAAAAATTTTGAGAAAATACAAAAATAATTTTCAAATAAAAAAGATTCAGAGTTTAAAACAAAAATGCATATTTATGAAGATCTTGATTAAAAAGTTAAAAGCTTCTTGAAAATTTTAAAAGGTTTCAAAAGAATAAGATAATTTTTTTAAGATTCATGGGAAAATTTAAACTCACTTGTTATTTCACAAAATTAATTTTAGAAAAATATTTAAAAATATTTAAAAACATTTCAGAAGATTCACAAAATTTTAAGAGAAGAATCTGTAAGATTTTAAAGCAACTTAAAGTAATTTAAATAATTTTAAATAAAATAGTTTAATCTTTAGAGAATACTTTAAAAGATTTTAATATATTACAAAATATTTCCGAAATCATCTAAAATGAATCCAGAAGATTTGATACAATTTTAGGAATAATTTAAATTCGAATTACAAAAGATATTTTTCATCAATTTTCTAGATAATTTTTCAAAATATCTAAAATCTTCAAAAAACTTTGGGAATTTTCTTGAGAAAATTATACGAAAATTATATTTATATATCTTTAGAGCAAATAAACAAAGGCACAAAATTAAGAGTTATTTAGCATTGTTATTTTGTTTGAAAAATTATTTTTTTCTTCAATTTATAATTTTCATAATTCTTTTTTTGACTTTTTAGCGTTTTTTGAGGAAAAATAATTTTCTTTCGGTTATGATAGTATTTTTCGCCAAAAATTGGTATTTTTAATCAACAAAAAATTTGATTTAAATGAATATTCACAACTTTTAGCAATTTCAGGCTATATCAGAGTTTTACGCGAGAAATTGATTTTTTAATGAAAAAAATATTTTTAAATAAAATTCATTAGAGTTTCAAGAAGATTTAGAATTTTAAACAGTTTTTTTTATGCGGAATTTTTGGTTTTGTACTGGGATTTTTAACAACAAATTTTTGGATTTCAAAGAATATTTTTTATTTTTCAACAACTTTCCATCACTTTAGTATGTTCTACATAAAATTAATATTTTCAAACAAAAAACCATGTGATATAAATTCAATCGTGAAAAAAATAGATTTAAATAAAGTAATTTTTGTTTAAAATAATAAAACTTACAAGCTTGAGTAATTCCGGATTGTATTAGTATTTTTCGTCGGTAATTGAACTTTTTATTTAAAAATCGCCCTATTTCAAACAAGATGATAAATTTTTAAATAATTTCAGGTTACGCTGGGGTTTTATATAAAAAATTGGTGTTTTTGAACAAAAATCATTATAATTTAAACAATTTTTAGAATCTTCTAACAAGTTTTGATCAGATAGGTAATTTTTGTCAGCAATTGTTGTTTAAAATTTTTAAAAATATGTTCTGACCAAGGATATATATTCTATATATATATATATATATATATATATTGTATAAAAATAACAAATATTTATTTTGAAGTTGAAACACCAATTTTTATTAATTATAAAAAATTTTGCTCTTGCATTTTTTAATATTTCAGAATATTTTTTAGATAAAATATACGATAAATTAAACAATATTTGTAAAAATATTAATCTTATACATATTTTTAATAAAAAATTGCATGATACACAAAAAAATTGATTGCTTAGAGCGCGTCTTTCTTTTCCAGTTATGTGAAGCAAATATTTAAAAAAAATAATAACAAAAATTCTCTCAGTGAATTATTTTTGATTTTTTACTTTTTGTTACGTTTTTACATTGAACGAGTTAATAATTATAGCAATTATAGAAATACAATTTTTTAAACAAAATATTATTTTTTATAACTATCTTCTTCTACATGAATGCTAAATAGTTACGGTTTTTTCTACAGTTTTCCACTTTTTGTCCATTTTTTGTTTAGAGTGAAATAATAATTAATGAAAGATATCAAAAAGAATTGTTTAATGAAATTATTATTGTTTATAACAATTAAGATAGTTCATAGAGAGGTCATAGTGTACTTGATTAAGCAAATACAAGTTTGACAGTGTCGAATCTTTCCAAAAACGCTGTATACAAGCGGTGAAGTTTCCATTTTTGAAGGGCTGACGGGGGTAAATAGGAGGGGGGCGGTGGATTGGTCCGTTTAGGGTGAAATCGACTTTTTATTTTAAGTAGACACTGTAGAATTTTATTTCGAATTTTTTGGTCCAAATCTAATTTGGATCAAAAACCGGCTTTAGAGACCCCCACCTTTCGATAGGATTTCGGAACGTACTCAGGACAAAAATGCTAAAAATTGAAACAACGGCTGAAGTTAGAGAATACATTTTTCAAATTATAAAAATTATTTTAGTTCCTTAAAATATAATGGCTATTGTTTTTTTAAATAAAATTTTATAAATTGAAATTTCTAGGAATTGCTGAGACAAACAATTCTTTTTCATACATTTTGTTTAGCTTATTATGTCATGGACATTTTCTTTAAAAAGTCGTGTCTTAGTATCATATTGACATAATTCAAAAAGGCCACCTTTGGTTTTATCTGATATTCTTTAATTCGTTGTAATATGA
>JAUELO010000179.1:43209467-43219879 GCA_032357855.1 Amphibolips quercusostensackenii | reverse complement strand
CAGTAGAGGAGAAATCTAAAAGGCTGTCGTCATAAAGGGAGTTTCATAACCCTAGACCCAGCTTAATACAGTTTTTTCTAAAGTAATCTGCAACCATTTTTAAAGAAAAAACCTGAGCCGTCCAGCGGGACAACTTACCGGGGCTAATAACGCTTCTTGACAGTCGTCTGATTCCCTGACTGGTTGCGATTTTGACTCCACGGCTTTGTGGTCGATTGGTACTTCTAGTTGTACAAGTTCCTCCGTTGCCCGATCAACGTCGTTCAATTTTGGCGCCTGTGTTGTTGATGACGCGGCGGGCCCTTGGAGTTTTTTTAAAGAACATTGATGTTTTGAGTCGTCTTCGGTTTTAGAGTCTTGGTCGTTGATTCAAAGTATTTCGCAGTTTTCACCGTCTCATACAGGTTCTTACTGAAATGCAGCTCACCCGATTCGGTTGCGTTCAAGGCATCTCGCAGCATCACGTTAATGTTTTCTAGCACGAATTTTCTCCGGATGATTGTTTTTTCGTGTTGTAAATCGGCTAACAATCGTGTAACACAGCTAAGTGTTTTAATAAGCGTGATTTGTTCCTTTACGGACATTTGCAATACTGTCGCCAAGACATACATCACGCCTCCTATGCATGCCGTGATCCTTTCCGGCCTTTTTTTTAATGTGAGTATCGCGGTTGGCAATGGCATCTCGTTAAGCGGCCTTGAGCTGGATGTTCAACCGTAGCGGGTCCGCGATAAGGCAGTTGCTCGGAGGAGGGAATTTTCTGACGTGGAGTTTTCTTTCCTCGATTGGTAAACCTTTCTTGATTATTTCTCTTGTCTGCGGCTCAGCCCTCTGCTCTTTCTTTTGTGATATGAGTCGTAACTTCTTTCTCGTGAACGACTTTTATCGTCGTCTTAGTCATCGTCATTATAACGTGAGCGTCTTTTTTCACCGTAATAATCCATAAAAAACATATTGATGCATATTTTTGTGAATGGCACGCGAGAGAGGGAAAGGGAACTCGCAAAGTCCTGCCCAAACGAGCATAATCAATGTTTGATATAGTAAACATAACCTATCTTTTTTGTCGCGGCAGTTGCAGACTGCAACATTACTTGCACGAAGTTTTTTCTACGCAAAAAGAGACATACGTGCTTAGAGCACATGTGCGCATGTATTTTTTCTTACCTGAATTTCAGATTATGCGTTTTAGCACTATAATTCTTTTACGGAGATCATCATTACGTTCGGAAGAATGTTTTCCTTGACTTTTCTTTCCCATTGTTCTCTTTTTTCTTTATTTTTTTTTTATAATAATGCAGATGCAATCAACATTTATCGGTACAAATAGAGATCCTTAAGGGAGAATTGAGACACGCGGTACTCTAATTCAGATTGGTGCCGCTGTACTGGAACTAGTTAAACTTTTATGAATTTAATTAGCTTGAGTTGGCGCTATTTTCAAATTACAATTTTATTTGCAAGCAGCTTTAATACAGAATAGAGACACGTTCAAACAGGAACATTATAAGTTATTGAGAAGGTTAGTTATTAAGTTTGGGGAAGAATAACATTCACTTTAAAACACATATACTTCAAAATTTTCATGAACAAAAGAATTAATAATGAAGGACTAAGAAGAAGGATTAAGAATGAAGGACGGAGAGATAGTTTCCTATGTTATAGGAGAAGTTTTTTTCTATTAAGTTTAAAGATTGTAGCACCATCGGTATGAAGTAGGCGTTACTACAATGTGAGCTCGAGGAAGAGTTGCGAAATACAGTTGAATTCATGCACGTGAAATGTAATGGGTAATAATAGAATTAATAATAATTTAATTAATTAATCATTAATTATTTATTACATTTACGTATGTATGTAGAAGGGGTGGGGTGGGGGCTTCTCCTAATGATTTAAAGTAACTTAAAAAAGCTTAAAAAATTTATTATTGTTTTTAGCAATTTTCTTTTAGAATATAGTGAGAAAGTCGCGGTTTTTTCCCAAAATGTTCTAATTTTTGTCCAATTTTCAATTAGAGTGAGGTCATACTTAATTAATGTTAACAAAAATAATTGTTCAAAAAATTTATTATTATTATTGCTTATAATATTCTCTTACAATAATGCTACAAAATTGCAGTTTTTTCCCACATTTTAAACTTTTTGTCCAATTTTTAATTATAGTGAGGTAAATAATTAATAAAAGTTAAAAAATATTATTGTTGAAAAAATTTATTATTATTTTAAATAATATTTTCTTTAAATTATGTTAGAAAGTTTTGTTTTTGTCTAAAAAATTTAACTTTTTTTCACTCTTTACTCAGAGTTTGGTAATAATTATTTGAATTGAACGAACATAATTGTTTAAAGAAATTATTTTTATTAAAAAATATCTTCTCCTATAGTAATGCTACATAGTTGCGTTTTTTTAAATTTTGCACTTTTTGTCAACCTTTCACTTACTTAGTAAAGTGATAATTAATACAAGTTTACGAACATAATTGTTTAAGCAATTTATTATTGTTTATAATGATATTTCTTTAGATAATTGCTAGAAAGTTGCGGTTTTTTTCTGAATTTATAACTTTTTGTCAAATTTCTACTTACTGAGTTGATAATCAACGCAATTTAGTAATAAACATTAAATGTAAATAATAATTTAAACAAAAAGGCTCTCAGTAACTACTTCAAGGCAAATTTACATATAATATGATCCATATACAATGAAATTTAAAAAATATTTCAAATATCTGTTTTATTTCACACAAATATATTCACAAAAAAGAGATTTTTCGAAATATGATTCTTTCTAATGTTTATTTATTATTTGTTCATAAAAAAAGGCAAATCAAAGTTAAACTTTTCATAAAATCCGCAACTTTTTAGCACTTATATAAAAGAAGATAATCATAAGCAATAATGAATTGTTTAAACAACTATTTTTGTGAATTTGCATTAATTACTACTTCACTAAGTGAGAAGTGGACAAAAAGTTAAAACATTCAGAAAAACCGCAATTTCCAGCATTATTTAAAGACAATATTATTAAAAATCATTAAAAATTTGTTAAGCAATTATGTCTGTCAATATTGATCAACTATTACCTCACTCTATTTGAAAATTGGACAAAAAGTGGAAAATTTTTGAAAAAACTGCGTCTCTCTATCTTTATTCTAAGTGAAAATTGCTAAAAACGGTAACCAATTGTTGAAAAAATTGGTTAGTTCAATCTCTTTTCCGAGTTTTGTATGCACGTTCCTGTTTCACTAACATTATACACCATCAAATAAAAATTGTTCAGTTCTCGTGTAATAAAAAAATGGAGCTGGAGCTGGATCTCCGGTTTCACATTGAATTTTTAACTTTTTATCTACTTGAATTCTTATAAGTCTATCCAGAAGGATTATAACTGCTCCCTTTTTACTATTAATCCATACTAGTCTTAGGTAATAACTTTTGATTAATTACGTTTATCATTTTTCCATTTTAAAGTCTCTATCCTACAAACTTTATCTTCTCTTAATGACATAATATTTTTTATTTTTATTTTTTATTACGGATTTATCAAATATAGCACAGTTTTACCAAATATAGAATCTTTAATGACGTATTCTGATGTTATACGAGCACTCACACAATTAACCACTTAATGCCTGAATAAAAAACAATTTCACAGCAAGTTTGAGCTCCTAGATTTTGATGAAGCCGCTGTAAATTTTCCTCGGAAAAAATTTGTCAACGTGTATTAAAGGGCGCTCGACACGATCCAACCATTAAAAACAGTGAAAAAATTTATTTTTAATGTTTTTAGGCAAATTTAATTTAAAAAATAAATTTTTCTAGTGACATTTTTTTGAAAAACGATGATTTCTGTACGAAAACAATGGCTTTATTATGCTAAGAATAGCACGAAGGTTTCCTCAAAATGGATATATAATAGTCTTTTGGGTTGCTGATCACAAATTTGCTATCAGTTTTGCAAAATTCAAAATAGCGGATCCAAGAGAGCGGACTAATTTCTTTAGAAAATTCCCATTTTTGTATGAAAATCTGTATACAAGGCTTCTCGGGGTCGCTAATTGCGAATTCGCGAACAGATTTGCCTGATATAGGAAAAAAGAAAATCCTCCATATTTTGCTAGTATGAATCCCAATAACACGTTTGGTGCTATTCTTACCATAATAAAGCGATTTTTCTCGCACAGAATCGATCGTTTTCTAAAAAAGTGTCACTGGAAAAATGTAGTTTTTTATTTAAAATTGCCAAAAACAATAGAAATACATTTTTTTTACTTTTTTAAATGCTTGGATCGTGTTGAGCGCTCCTTAATACATATGGAAAAATTTGTCCCGAGAAAAATTTACAGCGCTTTCATCAAAATCTAGGAACTCAAACTTACCGTTAAATTTTTTGTTATTCAGGCGTTAATGGGTTGAAATTTTTTTTTTAATACCTATTTTTTTAATGTCATTTTGTTGTCTTTCTCAATATTCGTTATGTACTAAATGATGATCACTCTATTTTAGTTTAATAGTATAATAACCTAATATTATATTGTATAATAATTTAATATTAAAAAATATGTCCACTGCGCGGGTACATTCTCATTGCCCGCTACGCGCGCGGCTCGCTTCGCTCACAAGTTTGAGCGCGCTAAAGCGCGCGACTGATGGCTCTCGCGCTTCGCGCTCGATAATGCATTTACCTCGCGCTACGCAGTCGGTCTTTGTATTTCTCCCACATTTGTGCACAGACGTTTTAAAACTTAAGGTTAAAGCATTGACAACTGTAATTTGATGATTGTGAATTCTGTTTTGTTAAAGCTCTTTCGGCTTTAACGAACATATTCTTATCACGTATATCGTGCTTCGCACTCAATTTCGTCCAAAGTGCGGACTTTTCTACATTATGTTCAGCACTATTATATTGAATGTTTATTACACTTATTCCTGAACCTTGGCCTGGGATTGCTCACTCAGATATTGCAACATAAAGTACAAATTTAATTTATCATGATTTATTTAATATTTGTTACTTATTTTGCATTGAATTTTATTTTCAGCAACCCTAAAAAATGTATTATTTTAATAAATGTATATTATTGCAATTCATAATATGCATAAGTATTGAAACATGCGTATCTTCATCGTCTTGTTTTTATAATTGAAATAATGTGCATCGTGCTATGGGCTCGATCCTGGTTGATTAACTACATTATTGTTATGCTTACACATTAAGTGAAGATGTAGACATAATTTTCTCAAAACTCCTTCGGGTTTGAGGAATACATTCTCATCATGAACCTCGCGTTTTGCGCTCGACCTTACTTAAGTTGAGTTTAAATTTTATAAAATCAACATTTTACATAATATTTTCATACACTATTAAAAATATCTGGTTGAATTTTCAACAACATGTAGTTGAATTTTTTTACAATTACCGTTGTTGAAATTTCAACTACTTGTAAATGAAAAATTAGCCACTCATGTAATTGAAATTTCAGTAACGCGAAAAAAAATTATACGGCACAGTTAGTGAATTTTGAAGCAAGTATAATTTTCACGAAATTAATTAAATAAGTTTTACTCCAAATTTTTACACGATCAAACATTTTAAATAAACACATAAAGATTTCTGAAAAATAGTGTGCTTTGAAATTCACTAACTGTACCAAAATAATTGTAATAAGGAACCAAAGAGTCATTTGGTACGTTTGTGTCGTGAGATCCATTAGATTAATAAAGTTTATAAATAATATTTAGGAAAATAAAAAGCTTTAAAGAAGGAAGAAAAAGGTTCGCTGGAATTATATTACCATAATGAGTGGCTTGCACGTTTAGATAAACTATTCAATACTCGTTTTTGTAAACATAACCTACAAAAGCATACAGCTGATAGTACCAATAGTGTGAATTGAATTTTCTCATTAGGGTAATTTAATTCCAACTTACCTTATTTTTTCTTCTTTGAAGATGCTAATCTTCCTAAATACTTTACTAATCTCATGGATCTCACGACACAAACGCACGAAAGAACTCTTCTAAAATGCCGGACTTTGCACGTTGGGGTTTGGCTAGCGGGAAGTTTTATGGCGCATGGATGTATGCGCATACGTTTTCATGAATTTTGAACTATATTTGATTGGATTTCATTTGAATTACGTGGATGAACAAGATTTTAACCAGAAAAGTGGTTGAAAAGTGGTTAAAAAGTGGTTGAATTTTCAAGATATTTCTAACAGTGTACTCAGCTGAAATACTATAAAGCAAAGCAATAATGAATTGAACAAAATACAAACAAATCGAATTCTTTCGAGCATAAATTTGCAGTACGTGAGAAAGCATGAGAAAATTTTAATGCAATACAATCGCTAAAAATTTCAGAACCGAAATTTCATTAATTATAGTTTAGAAGTGAAATGTAAATATAACAAATGGTAAGAAGCAATTTTGTAGGCTTTTTTTAAACGAGAAATTTGTTTGTTGCCCATTTTTTCGCCTTTTGGGCTTTTCAGGTGTGAATTTAAATTTTTGATCTTCTAATACCATTTTCTACTTTTAAAACAAAAACTGCTGTTTTTATTTAAAAATAGTTTGGAGAGATTTTGTAGAACTTTTAAAAACAAATAATTTTGGCGTCTTTTCTTTTAACTCTATCTTGCGCAGTTTCGTATGAAAATTGAACTGTGTTTTTTAGTTGATTTTCCATGGCTAAAACCCTAAATATTGGCAGTAGATGGCTAGTTAACAAACCTGGCCTGTGTTTTTAGACTATAAATCTGTGTGCAAAGGGAAATTCGAATTAAAAAATTCTTCTAAAAGTTATCGCGTCGTCAGACTAGAGACAGACAGACAAACAGGCATGCCTGTAAAAACCATTTTTTTGACTGAGGAAGTCTTAAAACGTCGAGGAATGACAAAAACTGGATAAGTCTGAAATCACATGAATCTAAGACATTCTATCTAAATGATGAGAATATAAAAATTCAAATTATCCTGCTAAACTATGGGTGCTATTTTAAAATAGTAGAGAGCAATTTTGTAGGTCTATTTGAGATAAGAAATTTTTTTGCTGCCCATGTTATCGCATATTTCTCTGTTTAGTTGTAAATTTGAATTTTTAATTTTCTTATGGCATTTTTTACGTTTAAATAAAAAAATATTGGTTCTATTGAAGAAAAGTTAGAAGCAATTTTGAAGTACTTTCAAAAATATTTTTGTTTTTGTTTTTTTTACGCTATCTTGCGTAGTTTCATTGTGAAATTGATTTATTAGGTTCTTTTGTTTAATTTTCTATGGCTAAAACAATAAATATTGCCAGTAGACGGCTGGCTTACGAACTTGAACTGTTTTTTCGGTCTATAAGCCTGTGCGCAAAAGAAAATTTGAATCAAAAAATTTCTTTGAAAGTCATTGCGTCGTCATTACTACAGACAGACAGACAGATATGTTCGTAAAAACCACTTCTTTTGACTCAGGGGATCTTCAAACGTTGAGAAATAAAAAAAACTGTATAGGTCCAAAATCGCTTGAATCTAAGGCATTCCATCTAAATGATGAAAATGTAATAATATATTTTAAGTAATTAAATATGTTATGAATTATAAAATAATAATTGCGTCATACTGTTTGTTCGAATCTTAACCACCAGATGGCCAGCGTTTTTTGTGCCTTACAAATAAAATGAATGTCTGCATTAATATGTAGATAAGAAGATCAGATCTTAGTTATTCTTCAAGGCGACCCCCAAAAGCACCTAGTAAGCACTTTTAGCCCAAACAGTCTACTTTACTAAGTTTTTGACACCAATTTGAATCCGCCATTTTCAATTTTACATTTTTTCACTAAGAATTCGTGATCAGCGACCCTAAAAACCTCCTAGTGAGCACTTTAAGCCTAATCTGTCAACTTCTCAAAATTTTCGCGGCTATCTTAAATCCGACATTTCAAATTTTTAATTTTTGATTGAAAATTCGTAATCAGTTACTCTGAGAACCACCTAGTAAGCACTTTTAGCCCAATTCGTTAACTTTTCTAATTTTTGCAACTATTTGTAGTCCGCCATTTTTAATTTTTCATTCTTGACCAAAAATTCGTGATCAGCGCCCCTAAAAAGACCCGAGTAAGCAATTTCAGCTTAATCCGCTAACTTTACCAAAATTCCGCAGCCGTCTTGTATCCGCCATTTTGAATTTTGCATTTTCGACCGAAATCGCCGTCATTTTCAATTTTGCATTTTTGATAAAAAAATTCGTGATCAGCGCTGCTAAGAACCCCACAAGAAAGCGAATTCAACCAAATCCAAATCGTTACAAGTGCCCCTAAAAACCCCCGAGTAAGCACTTTTAACCCGATCCGTCACCTCTTCCAAAAAAAATCCGCGATTTTTAGTCTGCCATTTTGAATTTTTTACTTTTGATCAAAAATTCGTGATCAGCGACCCTAAAAACTCCCGAGTAAGCACTTTCAGCCGGACTTGTCTGTTCATCACGAACATCTCAATGCTTCCACGTCGTACTTATATAGTTTACAGCGCCACGTCGCATTTTTTGGTATAAAGCTCTCCGTCGCATGTTTTTCAGAATTGCACTTACACTTCTCTTAAAAAATTGGTCCAGCTATTAACACTTATCCATTTTTATTGATTTTACCAATCATTAAACAAATGTCTTAATCTTAAATTTGTCTGTACGTGGAGAACATCTCGCTGCTTCCATTACATATGGCTTTACGTCGCACTTTGGCGGTGTACTGCGTCACGTCACACAGCGGAGCAAGAAAGTACCTGTAAACAAATCAATTTTTAGCCTACACTATTCATCTGATGTGAACGTTTTTTTTTAACAACAGTTTTTTACATTTTTAGAATATTTTGTGCAGTTACATTTTTTAGTTGTTTCAAAATTTGTTATTTAACAATTCGTTATTTAACAAAAAATTTAAAATTTTTAAAAAATTTTCTTGAGTGTCATTTTTTTTAAGACATTCAGATTGATCAAAGAATATCATAAAACTCTGTTTAAAATATATGGGAAAATTTTTAGTAGGTGAAAACAATTTTTAAAAATTCTTATTGTATTATCAATTAATTATTGAGAAAAAGTTAATGTTTGGAATTAACAATGTTTACCTCATTAAAATTAATAGATTTTGTATAAAATGTGAGAAAAATAAAAGTTTAATTACCATTAATTAAAAATTGCTATTATTGAAAATTAACTGAAAATTAGTTATTATTAAAAATTGAAATTTAAACTTTTTGTTAATTATTTAAACAATTTTTATATCAAATTCACAGTTTGGCAACTTTTCAATAAATTGGCTCAATTTTCGTTGACGGAATCAGCTAGTTATGTCTTTTCGATGACTCTTTACTATGTAACTTCCCAAATTAACAACAATTATTTATTATTTTAATTATTTTTATATCAAATCCACAGTTTGGCAACTTTTCAACAAATTGGCTCAATTTTTGTTTACGGAATCAACTAAGGATGTCTTTCCGATAACTCTTTGCTATGATACTTTGCAAATTAACAACAATTATTTATTATTGAAACGATTTTCATAAAAAAAAATCAGAGTTACGATAAATGCGCTCAATTTTTGTATATGAGATCAACTAAGAATGTCTTTTCGATGACTCTCTGCTGCGATACTTTTCAAATTTACAACAATTTTTCATTATGGAGTTATTAATGAAAATTGTTTAAATAATGAATAACGCAGGTCTACAATAATAGGGTCATGATTGTTGTTGGGCAGCTGGGGTCATTTCCGAAGCTATTCTTCGTGTAGAATCCGGATCCCAGGCAAAGATATTATAAACGTAGATGCGGTACGGGGTGTCAGAGTGGGGAACTATATATATATAGGACATCACATTTTCTGCGATATCGAGGTGCTGCTCTCACCGTACTACGAAGTCGAATGCTGGTTTTTTCGTTGTTCGTGAAATTTGACATTAAAACAGTAGAAATATTTTTTGAGGTTAGAAAAGTTTGACATCGCTACTATCGCTACATAAACACCTAATTTCCGAATATAATAGTAAAAAGCATAATGTCTTTAAAGTTTAATGTTTACTAGTGAATCAAACAGACATTTCCGGTGCGTTTAAGATTATAGAATTCTTGCAGATCTAAAGCTTAAGACAGGTTTTTTGTCTTGTAAATATTTTAATTTATAATATCATTATTCAACTGGAAGTACTATAAAATCAATACTCTTTAAATTAGTCACGATTTGACTTTGAATTAGTTACATTATTAAGGTAATTGTTAGTCTAATTTAATTAATTCTTATTTAAATCTCACTGCTATTAATAATTTGATACATTGTTCTACTATCGAATTGTCAATATTGAGTATGTTGACGGCTATTTCTTATATGGTATTCGCTATCAAAATGTTCGTAATCTTTATACGTTGGGTT
>JAUELO010000179.1:43164773-43174886 GCA_032357855.1 Amphibolips quercusostensackenii | reverse complement strand
TATGTCTTGTGCGGTTAAGATTTATTAGAGTTTCACTAAGAAAATATTGATACAAAATTATAAGTTATTCCGACAAACTATCATAGATTCGATATAAATATAAAGAAAATTCTAAAAATTGCAGACACAGAAAATGGATTGAATAGCATAAATTTTTTTTGTTATCAAATCCAATCAAACTTTTTCAGTATGCGGGTTATCATTCGTAAACTTTACAAGATAAAATCTATAAGTATATTCTTTAAGGATGTGATAATAACAGCAACATTTCATAAAGCTCTGCCGATATCCATTTCATGCAATTTTTTTTTAATATAGACGAAGGGGTTTATAACACCTACGTACTAGACTCGGACTATAAATCGTGGGCGTTGCTTATGCATTGCGCCGAGAAGAGCAAAAGTCCGCGGTACTTATCGAGTCTTGTTATGAGTCGAGAAGCAAGTCTAGCAGACAATGTGATTTCTTACCTGAGAGAAAAACTACCCAGGTGAGTAGGTATATCATTAAAGGAGAAAATTCATATCTTAAGAACCACTTCCTTCTTTGAGTATCCCATATACAATCGTCTGAAAAGAATTTTTTATTATTTAGGTCCATGTAATACTTATCCGATCCCTACTTTATCGACATAATTTTGTGCAACAACCTACATCCACACGAACTGAGATATCAAAGTTGAAATTTCGAGAAATTAATTAAAAGGCACTAAAAATCATTTGCATGGTTCCAAATTTCTGAAACTACGAAAAATTCAATTTTGGAATTTTTTTAGAATTTGTTTGTATTTACAAAAATTTAGAACTATGCAAACGTTACATCGTAACTATTAATTAATTTTCTAAATTTTTAACTTGATTACCCCAATTTGTGTGGACGTGAATTAATGCAAAGATAATGTTACTCGATTTCTATTTCAGCAACGTAGTGCATATCGACTAAAAGATTTTAGAACTTAAATAAAATTCACTAAAGAATGCACACTTCACAGCACAAAATGCCCTGGAAACAGGGGAAATAATGTGATTTTTCAAAAAAATAAAGAAATAAATTTTTTCAAATTAAATCATTACATACGTTCCATTTTAAATTCAATATGAAACATTAAAAATTTTTAAGATTTCAAGTCGAAATTAATTACATTCTGAACAAAATAGTTACATTTTTAACCGGAAAAAAATTCTACTTAAAGAGAAAAATTACCAATTCAAAAAGACGAGTTTTCAACCAAAAAATTTAAATTTAAAGCTAAAAAGGTAAATGTATCAGAAAACAGTTGAACTTTAAACTCAAAAAGATCAATTTTCAATAATAAACTTAATTTTTTGTTAACAAAAATGTGTTTTCAACAAAATATTTGAATTGTAAACAAAACAAAAAATTTTACCAAACGGTTGCATTAATAACCAAATAGTTGATTTGTCAAGCAAAAGAGACAGATTTTCAACAAAATATTTGAACTTATAACTAAATAGTTCCATTTTAAAACCAAAAAGATGAGTTTTAGAGAAGACATTTGAATTTTCACCAAAAATGTTCATTTTCAACCAAGAAAAAATGAATTTTTAACCAAGAAAGAATGAATTTTAAACCAAAAAAAATGATTTTAATGCCATAAAAGATGCCATTAAATTCGTCTGAACGGACGAATTTTCAAAAAAAACAGTTGAATTTTCCTTAAAAAATATGACTAAAAAAATTGTTGAATTTTCGACAGAGTGAATAAATTGTTAACAGCAGAGTTGGGTCTTTAAGCAAATAATTGAATTTACAACTTTTGTCGGATACAATATTTACCAAAAATATAATGTTTGAATTTTCAGATAAAAAAATAATTTTCAATATAAGAAAAACAAATTTTCAACAAAGTACTAAAATTTTTAACAAACTACTAGAATTTTTTAACTAAATGAGATGAATTCTGAACCAAAATTGTAATAGTAGTTTTGTCATTCAAAAAGAATTAACTTTTAAACAAAAAAGAAAACTTTTCTATAAAAAAAAATTAATTTTCTATTAAATAATTCGAATTTTGCGCAAAATATTTGAATTTCTAACAAAATAGTTAAATCTTTAATCAAATAGATGAATTTTAAATCTACAAAAAGGAATTATCAACAAAAAATGGAATAGCTAAGTTTTCAGTTTAAAAAATTATTTTTTTGAAAACAAAAAAAAATTAATTTCAAACTACTTGGAACCTGTCCCGAAAAATAAATGAAAAAACATTAATTTTTAACTACATAATTGAATTTTCAAAATAGAAAGAAAAATTTTCAGACCAATATAGAATGGTTGAATTTTCAGATAAAAAATATTATTTTTAATGCAAAAAAGTTGAATTTTTAATCTAATAGATAAATTTTCAACCAACACGGATGAAATATCAACAAAAAATGGAATAAGTTTACACATTAAAAAATTATTTTTAGCAAACAAAAAAACTAATTTCAAACTAATTGGATTTTCAACCAAAATAATCAATTCTTAACAAGAAAACCTGAACTTTTAACCAATTAATTGAATTTTTAACTTAAACAGAAAAACCTCAAACAAAAATGGAATGGTTAAATTTCATTTTCCGTTTAATTTAAATTTCGGTTTAATTTTCGACCAAAAAAGGTTAAACTTCCACAAAATAGTTGAATTTTCAACAAAGCAATTAAATTTTAAACCAAATACTCGAATGTTTAACCAAATAAGATAAATTCTGAACCAAAAATATAAAAACAGAATTTTCAATCAAAAACTTATAACCAAAAATAGTTGGATTTTTTTATTAGGTTCTATTAATTCAGTTAGCGTTTAAGTGAAAAAATGAGATAAATGGGAAAAAGTGAAAGCTTATCAAAAACGGGGGAAAAAGAGGAATTTAAAAAAAAATGGGCAAAGAGGGAAATTGAGAAAAGAGTGTGATGTCTGAGAATGCTTTTATGGTTCTTCATTTTTTGAATAACAATAGAAGTATTTTTAATTAAATTAATTTTGTAGTTTTTAAGATGTAGAACAATAGAAATGTTCTTTAGTTTTTATTTAATATCTCAAATTTTTTATATTATATCTCATTTCCTGTAGACGTATTTTATTTATTTATTTATTTCATTTTATTAATTATTTCATTTGGTAATTTTTTTATTTTTTAATAGGTATGATGTGGATTTGGAATACATGTTTCCAATGGAACAAAATAATTGTACAACGATAGAAACAGAAGCTGATGTTTTAGTACCGCCTCTGGAACCTGATAAAGAAAATAACGGCAGGAGAAAGCATCCCCTTAAAAGAAAACATAAACGATCCTAATTCAAAAATCCTTAAGAATCACAAAAAAAAAATTACGAAGGCTGTGTAAATATTGTACTACCGACCAACTCAATTTGTCGAACACTTAAAAAGGTCGACCAGAGAATGACAGTTACCTTTTATTGTTAAAGACTTTATATTGATTTTTAATAAATAATTTTTAAATAAGATTTACACAGTTTTGCTTCCTCGCCCATTTATTTACTACCATTTTGAAAGATTCAATTAGATTGAGCAATCTTGAGAATTAAAGAAGATAAGGATAGCAGAAGTGGCTTCTGGGCGTTTTTATCTCGAACCATTTTTTTTTAACCATAAAAATTTGATCTATAGTAAGTCACAAAAAAAGTTGTTTTCTCTATCCAAATTTTTTTAAAGAGGAAGGAAAATTCCTGGAAATTCGGCTTATCTACGATTTCTCTGGATTTTATCAAATTACTTTGGATCACATAAAATCATGGTGGATTGCTCCGTCTAACTAAACTAGACTCACGCAAATTTTCAACCAAGAAGGATTACTTTTTAACAAAATTGTTGACTTTTCCACTTAACAGATGAACTTTTAACCAAATAGTTGAATTTTCAAACAATAAGATTAATTTTCTACCGAAAAAAATGAATTTACAACAAAAAAGATAAATTTCCCGACAAAAATGGAATAGTTAAATATTAAGTCAAAAAATTAATTTTTAATTAAAAAAGACAACAAATTTTCAACAAACTGGGTAAATTTTTAACCGAAGATATAAATTGGTAAAATTTTCTAAAAATTAAATTAATTTTTCACCAAAAGAGATGTATTTTGAACGATAAATGTAATAATTGATATTGAGGCCACAACGGTTTTAAATTTGAAACAGAAACAGTTCAAGTAAGACAAAAACGACGAATTTTCAACAAAATAGTTGAATCCTCAACCAAATATTAAAATAGATATTTATCAAAGCAGTTTAATCAAGTAATTAAGCTTTCAAAGAAGAAGATTAATTTTCTACCAGAAAGAATCTTTAACTTAATTTTTAAAAAAGTGATTCAACTGTTAACCACATACATTTGAATATTTAAATGAAAAATAAATAAATTTTAAGTAAAAATGGATGAGTTAAATTTTCAGGTAAAGAAAAGGAATTTGCAACCAAAAAAAGCAAATTTTCATCAACATATATAATTAAATTTTTAACCGAATCAACTAAAATCAAGAATCTAACCATAAATCTGATTATTCAATAGAGTAATTAAATTTTCAATTAAAATGTAAACTTTCAAATAAAAAAGATACATTTTAACCTAAAAATGGATTAGTCAAATTTATAGTAAAAAAAAAGGAATTTGCAAACAAAAAAAACAAATTTTCAACAAAATATATGAATTCTTAACCAAAGATATAAATTTTCAACTGGAATAAAGAATCTTCTACGGAAAAAAAATTTTTAAGTAAAAATGGACCAGTTAAATTTTTAGACAAAAAAAGGAATTCGCAACTAGAAAAAAAAAAGAATTTTCATCAACATACATAATTAAATTTTCAACCAAATCAACTTAAATCAGAACCGATTTTTCAAGAAAGTATTTCAACAAAGTAATTCAATTTTCAATTAAAATGTAAATTTTAAAATAAAAAAGATACATTTCAAACTAAAAATGCATTAGTTAAATTTATAGTTAAAAAAGGAATTTGCAAGCAAAAAACGAATTTTCAACCATACAGTAGAATTTTCAACTAAAAATGTTGAATTTTGAATCAAAAGTAGAAGTTACAATTTTAATTTAAGAACAATTATTTTAAAAACGAATATTTAACCAAAGAAGAGAACTTCAAACTAAACTTGTTAATTTCCGAAAAAAAACAAAAATTTTTTGCAAAGTAGTAGTACATCCAAATAAATGAACTTTTAAAAAAGATTAATTTTCTTCTAAAAAGATGAATTTTTAACCAAATATATGAATTTTGTACGAAAAGAAAAAAATTTACTCCGAAAATAAAATAGTTAAATTTTCAATTCAAGACATTAATTTTGAAAAAGAAAAAACAATTTTCAAGAAAATAGTACATTTTTAACTAAAAATTTTCAAGAACGTAGTTCGTTTTTAACAACAATTTTTAAATTACAATTAAGAATCTTCAACCAAAAAACTGAATTTTTAACAGCGTAGTTTAACTTTTAACCTTAAATTTTCAAATAAAAATGAAACAGTTAAATTTTCAATTTAAGAAAGAAATTCGCAACAAGAAAAAAAAACGAATTTTCACCAACAGATAAATTAATTAAATTAAATTAAATTTTCAACCAAGTCATTTTTAACTGAAATCAAGAATCTTTAATCATAAATCTAATTTTTTAACAAAGTAGTTCAACAAAGTTATTAAATTTTTTATTAAAATGTAAATTTTTAAATAAAAAAGATACATTATAACCTAAAATTGGATTAGTTGAATTTATAGTTAAAAAAAGGAATTTTCAAACAAAAATACTAATTTTCAACAAAATATATTAATTGTCAAGCAAAGATATAAATTTTCAACTGCAATGAAGAACCTTCTACAAAAAAAAAAAATTATTAAGTAAAAATGGATCTGTTAAATTTTCAGTTAAAAAAAGAATTTGCAACCGAAAAAAAACGGATTTTCATCAACATATATAATTAAATTTTCAACCAAATCAACTAAAATCAAGAATCTTTAACCATAAAACTGACTTTTCAACAAAGTAGTTTAAGAAAGTAATTAAATTTGCAATTAAAATCTAAAATTTCAAATGAAAAAGATGCATTTTATCCTAAAAATGGATTAGTTATATTTATAGTTACGAAGAAAGGAATTTGCAAACAAAAAAACAAATTTTGAACATTATGTACGAATTTTCAGCCAAATAGAAGAATTTTCAATTAAAAATGTTCAATTTTTAATTAAAAGTAGAAGTTACATTTTTAATACAAGAAAAATTATTTTAAAAACGAATATTCAACCAAAAAGATGAATTTCCAACTAAAAAAATTGATTTCCAAACAAAGAATAAATTTGTTACAAATTTTTTACATCTAAATAGTTGAACTTTCAAGAAAGAATATTAATTTTCTCCTAAAAAGAAGAATTTTTTACCAAATTAATGAATTTTGAACTACAAGAGAAAAATTTTCTCCAAAATTGAAATAGTTCAAGTTTTAGTGCAAAACATTAATTTTTAAAAAGAAGAAAAAAAAATTTTCAAGAAAATAGTACATTTCTAACCAAAAATTTCCAAGAATATAGTTTATTTTTAACAAAAAATTTTAAATTACAATTAAGAATCTTCATCCAGAAAACTGAATTTTTAACAGCGTAGTTTAACTTTTAACCTCAAATTTTCAAATAAAAATGGAACAGTTAAATTTTCAATTTGAGAAAAGAATTCGCAACAAGAAAAGTACAAATTGTCATCAACATATACAATTAAATTTTCAACCAAATCATTGTTAACTGAAATCAAGAATCTTTAACCATAAACCTAATTTTTCAACAAAGTAGTCCAACAAAGTAATTAAATTTTCAATTAAAATGTAAATTTTCAAACAAAAAAGATACATTTTAACCCAAAATTGGATTAGTTAAATTTATAGTTAAAAAGAAAGGAATTTGCAAACAAAAAAACAAATTTTTAACATTACATATGAATTTTCAACCAACTAGTAGAATTTTCAACTAAAAATAATTATTTTTCAATCAAAAGTAGAAGTTACAATTTTAATTTTAAAAAAATTATTTTAAAAACGAAGATTTAACCAAAGAGATGAATTTCCAACTAAACTTATTAATTTCCAAACAAAGAATAAATTTGTTACAAATTTTTCAAATCTAAATAGTTGAACTTCCAAGAAAGAATATAAATTTTTTTCTAAAAAATTGAATTTTCAACCAAATATATGAATTTTGTACTAAAAGAGAAAAATTTTCTCTAAAAATGAAATAGATAAATTGTTAGTTCAAACATTAATTTTGAAGAAGAAAAAACAATTTTCAAGAAAATAGTACATTTTCAACCAAAAATTTTCGAGAATGCAGTTTATTTTTAACAAAAAATTTTAAATTACAATTAAGAATCTTCAACCAGAAAACTGAATTTTTAACAACGTAGTTCAGCTTTTAACCTTGAATTTTCAAATAAAAAAAAATTTCAAATAAAAATGAAACAGTTGAATTTTCAACTTGAGAAAGGAATTCGCAACAAGAAAAAAACGAATTTTCATTAACATATATAATTAAATTTTCAACCAAATCATTTTCAACCGAAATCAAGAATCTGTGAGCATAAATCTGATTTTTTAGCAAAGTAGTTCAACCAAGTAGTTAAATTTTTAACTAAAAACTGAATTTTCAAATAAAAAAGATACATTTTAATCTAAAAATAAATAAGTTAAATTTCAAGTTAAAAAAAGGAATTTGCAGCTAAAGAAAACGGATTTTCAACAAAATATACGATCTTTCAACAAAATATATGAATTTTCAACCAAATAGTCGAATTTTTAACTAAAAATGTTCATTTTTAATCAAAAGTAGAATAGCTGATGTAAAGGTAAAATAAAGTAGAATAGTAGAATAGTTTAACTAAAATAAATGATTTTAAAACAAAAAATTCATCGTTTACAATGTAATACAACCAAATATTTGAACATTCAAGAAAGAAGATTAAATTTCTTCCCAAAAGACGAATTTTTAACAAATATATTAACTTTCTACTGAAAGAGAGAAATGTTTTCTAAAAATAAAATAGGTAAATTTTCAGCCCAAAACGTTAATTTTAAGCAAAGAAAAAACAATTTAAGAAAATAGTTAATTTTGAACCAAACATTTTTTATTAAAATCAAGAATCTTCATTTAGAAAACTAATTTTTAACAAAGTAGTTTAACTTTTAACCAAGTACATATGCTTAAAGTTTCAAATAAAAAAATAAATTTGTAAGTAACAATGCAACAGTTAAATTTTCAGTTCAAAAAAAGAATTTGCAACAACAAAAAGACGAATTTTCATCAACATATATAGCTAAATTTTTAACTAAAATCAAGAATTTTCAACCATAAATCTGATTTTTTAATAATGTAATTCAACCAAGTATTTAAATTTTCAACTAAAAACTGAAGTTTCTAATAAGAAAAATAAATTTTCACCTGAAAATGGATTAGTTAAATTTAAGTTGAAAAAACGATTCCTTTACAAAAAATTGTTAAAATGGTCCAGGAATGCTGGTTAACGAACTCGCTCTTTCTTCTAGGACCCAAAAAGAGTGTGCCAAAGCTGAATTTGATAGGTTCGTTTTTTCGAACTATCTGAAATAAACTCAACTTTCAACAAATTATAGTGAAATTTTCAATCAAAAAAGACCAATTTTAAACTATAAATGGATTATTTTAATTTGCAGTTGAAAAAAGAAATTTGTAACAAAAAAAAAACAAATTTTTAAGAATATAAATAAATTTTTAACCAAATCATTTTTAACTAAAATCAAGAATCTTCACCCTTCAAACTGAATTTTTAACAAAGTAGTTCAACCTTTAAACAAGTAGTCAAATTTTCAACTAAAAAGATAAATTTTTAAGTAAAAACATAAATTTTCAACTGAAAATGAAGTAGTTCAATTTCCAGTTTAAAAAAAGGGACTTTGCAACCAAAAAAACGAATTTTTAAAAACATACTTCAATTTTCAACAGAATCATTTTCAATAAAAATCAAGAATCTTCAAAAAGAAAATTGCGTTTTTAGTAAGGTAGTTCAACTTTCAACCAAGTAGTTGAATTTTCAACCAAAAAAAGTTAAATTTTCAACAAAAAGTGGAATAGTTCAATTTTCAGTTCAAAAAGTAATTTTAAACATATTTTCTGTTTGCAAATAAAGTGAAAAACAAATTTTCAACAAACTAGTTACATTTTCAACCAAACAGATGAATTTTAAACTATAATTAAGTGTTTTCAACCAAGAAATAAATTTCAAACAAATTAGTTAAAAGTTCTACCAAAAACACGAGTTTTCAACAAAGTATTTGAACTTTAAAACAACTTGTTGAATCTTCAACGAAAAAATATAAGTTTTTAAATAAAAAGATAAATTTTCTACTTACAAATTTTTTAATGGAAGAGTTTGCATAGGATTGCACGAGATTGCATGAGATTACAGAGAGAGTGTAGGAAAAACCTCACTACAGTGGATCATTATCCAATGAAACCTGCAGTGGATAATGATTAACTAAAAAAACTAATGTATGTAAAAAATTAATTTAATTTGAACTTCAGTTAAGAGACGATAAGTTTCAATGAATTAAATAAAAAATAAATTATTTTCCATGTATTTGCGCTATGAAATAATGATTCATCCACTGTAGGTTGCATTATCCACACACAGTGGATTGAAAAAAAGAAACTTCAACTTCATTACTTTGGGCTAGTTTTATTAATTCAATTAACAACGTGTTTATAATACTCTTCGTCTCTTCCTCTCGTTTATAATCACATAATCGTAATGAACTGTTATTGTTTTTTTTAGACCCGTCGTCATCCCACATCTTATCCTAAATCATCCACTTCCAGAGATACATACTTTCAGCAAAGAAACGCCCCAAAGTTTCTTAACTTGACCAGCAACACATTTTCATGATTCGCACTTCCGAAAAAACTATTTCGGTACGCACTTAAGACTTATTTACTGGATATGGCATCTACAACCGATAAGAAAGATTACAAAATCACTTATGATTGGTTGTTATTTTGTTTGTTTTGTTCACCATCACTCGCACAACAATCTCATTTGGATGGCATACAATATCCATTCATACATTCATCCC
>JAUELO010000179.1:43141763-43154693 GCA_032357855.1 Amphibolips quercusostensackenii | reverse complement strand
ACTTGATTCCGTGTCATTGGTAAATTTCAGAGCAAGCATGTTGATGAAATAGATAAATGTGTTTGGCTTACGTCAGCAATATTTTCAATTGCGGGTGCGGCAATAAAAACAACATAAGGCGCAAATTCGGCAGTGCGCAAAACCTTTAGCGCTTGTGGTTCTACATCCAGAATTGCCATTCGACCCTCCTCGTGAATTTTTCGGATCGTTTCTAGTTTTGTTCCATACATGGCATCTTCGTGGGTTCCTAAAAGATTATTAGCTATAAAAATTTGTTAGATTTTTGATAGAATTTTCTCTCAAAAGAATTTTGAATAATTATTTACCATATTCCAGGTACTCATTGGCAGCGATATCTGCCATCATTTCATCATGCGATACGAAATAATAATTGCGTCCATTTTCTTCGTCGTTTCGTGCAGGCCTCGTTGTATCTGAAAATAGGAAGCATTTGTTCTCGTCAGATTTCTGACCCCTCTTCTTATTCAATTAATTGCAGTGTCTACAAATATAAGAACACTATAATTAGTTTTTATTGCTTCTTATTTTTAAAAACGAATTTAGGTTTTTTATAAACTTACGTTTTTCTAAAAAAAAAATAATAGTACAGGGGAATAGACTTTTTCAAATAAAACTAATATAGGTACTATATTTCTAAGGTTTCAAGTCGAAATATATTGAATTTTCAATTAAATTGTATAATTTTTAACAACAACAAAAGTTTCTACCAAAAGAGATGAATTAAAAAAAGTTGTGACTTTTAAACACGAAAAGATGAGTTTTTAACAAAAATTTTATTTTCTACAAGAAGATTGAATTTTCAAACAAATAGTTGAATCTTCAACCTACAAAGAGGGGCTTTCAGCTAGATGGTCGAATTTTCAACAAAAGTGTTGAAAGTTACATTTTCAACCATATAGTTTAAATTTTAACTATCAAAAAAAAATTTCAACCAAATAGTTGTATCTGCTACCAAATAGTTTAACTATTAAGAAAATCAGAAGACTTCAAAAACAAGATGCATGAAAAAAAGACAAATTTTAAACAAAAAACTTGATTTTTTATATCTAACGAAGATCTCTTGATCAATAACGTAAAAAAATTACCCAAATTGTGACATTTTCAAACAAAAGACGGGTTTTCTATAAAACACTTGCATCTTAAACCTATATGAATCATCGAAAATAGTTAATTTTTAACCAAACAGATGTATTTGCAATTAAATAAGTGAATTTTCTACCCACAAAGATGAAAAAGTTGAATTTTTAACATGAAGATATTAATTCTTTACCAAAAAAGACAGATTTTCACCTAAATACATAAGTTTTCAACCAAATAGTTGGATTTTTTTGTAACTTAAAAATATGAATTTTTAACCAAAAATTAAATAGATAAATTTTCAATTAGAAATAATAATTTTCAACCAGGAATTAAAGCAATTTCCAACAAAATAGTTAAATTTCTAACAAAAAAATGAATTTTTAACTAAAAGAGACCAATTTTCAATTTAGAATATTAATTTTTAACCAAAAATGAAATTCCCAGAAAATATTGATTTTCAACCAAAAATAAAATAGGTAACTTTCAATAAAAAATTAATTTTTAACCAGAAATGAAAGGAATTTTTAACAAAATTTTTAATTTTCCAACGAAAAAAATTAATTTTAAAGAATATTTTAAGTCTGAACCAAATATTTGAATCTTCAACTAGAAAAAATCAATTATGAATTTAAAGCATTAATTTTTAACCATAAATGGAATTTCCAGTTAAAATAATTAATTCCCAACCAAAAAAAAAGGAATTTTTAACAAAATAGGTCAATTTTCAATCAAAGAGATAAATTTGCAATTCAAATGATGAATCATAAAAAAATGAATTTTTAATTAAAGAGTTCGAGATTTAACAAAATAGTGTAATTTACAACTAAAAAGATGATTTTTTAACCAAAATGAATTTTCTATCAAAAAGACGAATTTTCGGCGAAATACATCAATTTTGAACCAAATAATTGAAGTTTCGACAAAAAATTAATTTTTAACCAAATTGCTGAATTTTTAACTAAAAATATGAACTTCCAACTAAAAATAGAATAGTAAAAATTTCAATAAGCCAAAAATTAATTTTCGAACAAAAATAAAATCAATTCTGAACAAAATAGTTGAATATTCAACCGGAGAGATAGATCATCAAACAAGATAATGAACTTTAACTAAGTAGTTCAAATTTCAACCAGGTAGTTAAGTTTTTAAAATAAAGATGAATTCTTAACGAAAAATATGATAGCTGATACTTGAACAGAAAAATCAAATTTTAAATTAAAAGCAGTTAAATTCAACAAAATAGGATTTTTTACAAAATAATTGAATCCTCGACCAGAAAGATGAAACTTGGAAAAAAAATTTTTTAAATGAATTAGTTGAAAGTTCAATCAACTAGTTGGTTTTTCTACAAAAATAGTTAAATTTTCAACCCAAAAAGATTGATTTTCAACCAAGAAAATTAATTTTTCAACAAAAAAGAGGAATTAAAAAATTATCTACTAAAAAACATCAATTCTCAACCAAAACTAGAACAGTCGATTTTTAAGTTATAAGAATTAATTTTTGGGTAAAAAAATCAATTTTGAACAAAATAGTAAATTTTTCAACCGAAGAGATGCATCTTCAATGAAAATTTTTTTAACTTTTATCTAAGCAGTTTAATTTCAACCAATAAATATGCATTTTCAATGAAAAATGTGATAGAAGATACTTGATAAAAAATAAAAATTTTAATCAAAAACAGTTAAATCTAACAAAAGAAAAGAATTTTGAACGAAATCATTAAATTTGCAACCAGAAAGATGAAACTTCAACATTTTAACGAAGTAGTTTAACGCTGAATCAATTAGTTGAATTTTCTATCAAAATGTTTGGATTTTCAATCCAAATCTATTTGGGTTGAAAATTAAAAATTCATTGCTAGACGAATTTTCAGTCAAAAAAATTATTTTTCTAACAAAAAAGGGAAATTGAAAAATTATTCAAATTAAAAAAAAGTTGAACTTTCAACTATTAAACATTCATTCAAAACTAAGACTTGAATAATGAAATTTTAAGTTATACAAATTAATTTTCCGTAAAAAAACAAATTTCGAACAAAATAATAATATTTTTAAACGAAGAGATGAATCTTAATAAAAAAAGATTTTTTAAAAAAAATAGTTCAACTTTTAATCAAGCAGTTCAACCTTTGATAAAAAAATATGCATTTTTAAGAAAAAATGTCATAGTTGATACTTCAACAGAAAGATAACATTTGCAATTAAAAACAGCTGAGTTTAACGTAAAATAGAAAAGAAATTCTAACAAAATAGTTGTATCTGCAAACTAGTTAAATTTTATACTAAAATAGTTAAATTTTCATTCCAAAAAGATGAATTTGCAAACAAGAAAATTAATTTTCTACCATAAGAGGAATTTTTCTAAAAAAAACCATGAACTTCCAACCAAAAAGTGAAATTATTATCTAAAAAAAAACAGTTCTTAAACAAAATTAGAATAGTCAATTCCTAAGTTACAAAAATTAATTAAAAAAAAAAAGAATTCTCAAATACAATAGTGAAATTTTCAACCAGAGATGAATCTTCAACCAGAAAAAAATGAATTTTAAACAAATTAGTTTATCTTTCAACTGATTAGTTCACCTTTCAACAAGGTAGTTGAATTTTCAATCTATAAGTATGAATTCTTAACGAGAAACGTGATAGTTGATACTTCAACAAGAAAATCAACTTTTAAACTAGAATAAGCTGAATACAACCAAAAAAAATCTGCCCGCCGCGCGCGACAGTTGGTTCTAGCGCTTCGCGCTCGATTATACATTTATCTCGCGCTTCGCGCTCAATAATGTATTTACTTCGCGCTACGCGCTCGGTTTCTGTATTTTCCTCACATTTGCACACAGATCTTTTAAATTAAAGGTCAAAACATCGACAACTGTAATTTGGTGATTGTGAATTCTTTTTTGTTAAAGCTCCTTTGGATTTAAAAAACACATTTTCATCACGTATATTGGGCTTTGCACTCGATTTTGTCCGAAGTGCGAACTTTTCTACATTGAGTTCAACTCTATTCTATCAAATGTGTATTATATTTATTTCTGTACCTCAGCCTGCGATTGCTTATTCACATATTGCAAAATAAAGTGAAAATTTTATTTATTATGCTTACTTTCATATTTGTTTCTTATTTTGCATTAAATTTAATTCTCAGCTTCCCTGAGAAATGTATCCTTTCGATCAAAACAAAAACGACACTTCCTGTCAAAAAATGATTTATAAAATATCTGTAGCCTTCATTTAGGTGAATAACTTTTCTCTTATTACTTTTTTTTCGTAGCTTGTGTTGTTTGTCTAAAACTTTTTTTTCTTTTTTTTACGATTAAAAGAAAAGCTACACGTCCTATCAAAAAGTGATTAATTAAAATTTTGTAGATCATTTTTGGATACACAATTTTTGTCAATTCATCTTTTTTCTTACCTTGCATAGTTAAACCGCAAAATGAAATTCTTCATTTTTCATTATTTTTTTGTGCGAACAAAATTAAAATTTTTTATTTTTCGATTGAATTCCAAAAGTTTTTATAAATATCTTGTGGGGTTTTTAATAACAAACGTTTCTCTCTGCTTCACTTTTTTCATATCGTGTGTTCTTTAGCTTAAAATTTTTATTTTCGTTTTTTTTTTAGTATTGTAAATGCTGCAACTCTGGTAATTTTCATTTTATTGAAAAAAGTCATTAGTTCAACTTTCAGCCAAGAAGTTCACTTTTTAACCAATTAAAATGAATCCGCAACAAAACATGTTATGGTTAATACTTGGACAAAAAATATCAAACTTTAAAATAAAAACAGAGGAATTAAAAAAAATAGTTCAATTTGCAAAAGAGATGAATATTTTTGAAAAATTCCAACAAATTAGTTCAACTTTCAACCAAGTAGAAGTAGAGTTTTAAATTAAAAAGAATTAACAGTCATTAACCAGAAATAGTTGGATTTCCTGATTGGTTTCTACTACAGTATAACCTCTCAATACTGCCGCTTCCCCTGATACAAACTCGGGCGCTACCCCCACTACTACAGTAGTGGGGGGGGGGTTTAGGGGTGCTAAGTTAAATTGAAAATAAGCCAAAAAAATCAGCCTAATATAGCTTAAATTAATTTACACACATCCACGTACTATCTATATTTCTGAAATAAAAACATTCAAAAAACGAATTAATACTTAAGTGAAATTTAGAAGAAACTCGGTAATATGTACGTACTAAAAAATAATTATGAACGTCGAAAATTCACAGGGATTGACGTTCGTATTCGCGAGGCGATATTGAGATGGAATGCAGAAAACCTTGAAGCGCCGGAGTGTACTGCAGTAGTGGGGGTAGCGCTCGAGCTCGAAATGGGGAAAGCGGCGAAATAGAAAGCGGAAGTATTGAGAGGTTATACATAGTTCATTTCGCATTTAAGTGAAAAAAGGAAAGTTTCTTGAAAACAGCGAAAAAAAGGATTTCTTTAAAAAAATCGTCAATAGGGGAATATGTGTGAATTTTATAATATACTTACGTGGAATAGGATAGGCGTATTTATCAGGATGCTTGGCTATTATTGTGTTTTTGATATGGCGGCGGCCAACTCCATGAGCTCCCAAAAGTACCAAAGTTTTACGTTGAAAGGCGGGATCTGAAAATTAATTCAGATTGTCAGCAAAAATGTTCTCTTTGCACTTAAAAGCTTAAGCTTTAGCTCTTCAGGGATTCCTTACAGCAAAAAATCATTCAACATTTTCCTCAAATCGAGAATTTTCTAAAAAAGATTGCAGCTTGTTAAAAGGGAACTGGAAAATTTATACTTATTGCAAAAATAAAACAATTTCCAGTGGGTTAATGATAAATAATTATTTTAACTTAATTCAACTAAGCATTTCCTTGATTAGTTTCTACTCAAATGCAAATTTTTCACACAAATTCAGAAAAAAAAATTTCACACAAATCAGCAATCGTTCTGACTTACGGTTCTCACTCAACTTTATGTTCTCAATTGATCTGAAGCACTTAACTAATGTTCCACTTTATATTACCTAAATGAAAGTAAAAGGGGTAGTTAAAAATATGTTTAGAGACCAGAAACTTCTTTACAAAATCATTTAAAAAAATGAAAGCTTTTCTAAAACCGTGATATGCACAAAAAGGGTGTCTACACAAATCCTGGCAAAAAGTTGCCCGACAATTCCACATTTCTTCAAGGTACCATTTTTCAGTGTTTATAATAAATAATAGGCAACTTAAACATTAAAGTAAAATTATTGTGGGTACTTTTTTAAGTAAAAATATTGCATTTTATATTAAATTAAATTTTCAACTAAAATGATAAAACATTAAACTAAATTAGTTAAGTTTTTAATTTAAAAAAAAAATAATTTTTGAGAAAATAGTTTAATTTTTAACCAAAGAGATACATTTTTAATAACGATGATAAATCTTTAACAAAAAAAGAAATTTTTAATGAAAAAGTTTAACATTTAATCAAGTAGTGGAATTCTTACCGAAGAATATAAATTTTTAACCAAAAAGATGAATCTTCAACTAGAATAATTGGATTTTTAACAAGAAAGATTTACTTTTAACTAAGAAAATTAATTTTCAACCGAAAAAGACAAATTTTTAACAAAATATCCGAGAAAGATCAATTTCTAACGAAAAATTGACTAGTTAAATTTGAACTCTAATTATAGAATATTCAACCGGATTTGTAGATTTTTTAGTTTAGAAAAAAATTTAAGAAAATAGTTGAATTTTCAACTGGAATACTCAAATTTTTATTTAATATAATTAATTTTTAAGCAGAAAAAAACAGTTCAAAAACAGTTAAATTTTCAGTTACACAAAATTAATTTCTCACAAAAAAATCCATTTCAAACAAAAACTTTGAACCAACTAGCTTAATTTACAATTTAAAAAAATGAATTTTCAATGAAAAGTTAATAATTGATGTGACACCAAAAAAATGATAATTTTTAATAAAAAACAGTTAATTCAATTAAAAAAGACTAATTTTTAACACAAGTTAAATTTTCAAGAGAAAAATAAATTTTCAACCAATATAATTAATTTCCTACCAAATGGAACAAATATTTAACAAAATAAATTCCATTTTTAACTGAAAGAGACAAAATTTAAACCAAAATTAAAATGGTTAAATCTTTAGTTACAAAAAATTCATTTTTACCAAAAAATAATTATCAACAAAATAGTTAAGTTTTGTAATACAGAGTTTCATTTTCAATTACGATAATGAATCTTCAGTTTTCAACCAAGAAGATGTATTTTGACTAAAATTATGAAATATTAAACTAATTGATAAAACTCATTCAAAAAATTCATTTTTAAACATACAAATCAATTTTCAACAAAGCAGTTTAATTTTCATATAGAATAGGTCAATTTTTGGTAATTAAAGTTACGTTTTAACCGAAAAAAACGAATTTCTAATAAAAGGTATAAATATTCAACTATAAAAGATAAACATTCAACCAAAAATTAAATAGATAAATTGTCAACTTACATGACGGAATATTCAATTGGATCAATTAGATTTCTAGTTTTAAAACACGAATTTTCAAAAAAATAGTTCAATTATCAATTAGAGTGGTAAAATTTGAAGTAAGAAGAATTAATTTTCAACGATATATCAACCAAAAAAGATTTTTATTCAAAAACAGTTGAATTCAAACGAAAAAGACTAACTATCAACAGAAGCTGAATTTTCAACAAAACATATGAATTCTAAACAAAAAAAACAACAAATTTTTAACAAAATACATGAATTTTCGAATAACAAAGATAAATGTTGAACCACAAATAAAATAGTTTAATTTTTAGTTACGAAAAATTGATTTTCAGCAAGAAGAAAAAAAATTTTCAGGAAAATAGTTAAATTTTCAACTAAAAAAATTAATTTTCAGTTACGATAATGAATCAAAGTCGTAAATGAATTTTCAAGAAAATAATTTAACTTTGATTTATTTCTCTCTGTTTTAACCAAGTAGATGAATTTTCAATTAAAATTATAAATCTCTATCTAGAATATTTGAATTTGCAACCAAAAAGGATAAATTTTTAACTAGAAAAGATAAATTTTTAACTAAAACAATAAAATATTAAACAGGATTAGTCAAATTTTTAATGGAAAAAATTAACTGTAAATCAAAAAAAAAAATTTATTTTAAACAAAAGATTTTAAGTTTAATTAAAAAACGGTTGGATTCAGACAAAAAAAGATGAATTTTCAACAAAAAATGAAGTTTCAAAGTGTGCATTTTCAACCAAGAAGGTTAATTTTCTACCAAAAATTACGAATAAAAAAACATTTTTATTTAATTTTATATCCCAGTTTACAAAAATGTTAGCACGTTCTCGAAAAAATTTTCTCACTTTGAAAAATATCCACTGCCATCAAAAGGGTTAATTGCACTGAAGCTTTTTACTGAAAATTTTTTAATTAATTTTTTTTGTAATTTAGTGTGTATAGAATTAAAAAAAATTTTTTTTGGATGAAGTTTATTGAAGTAAATAATCTCATTTCGAAATAAATAAAATTTTTTCGTCAAAATATCATATTGAAAAAAAAGGAAAAAAATGTAATCTTCTAAATTTACATAAAAAATTGCCAAAAAAAGGTTTTTTATTTATTTTATTTATTTTTTTAATAAAATAAAGAAACGTGCACGTATATTAGGTTTTTAAAATGTTAACTTTTTTATGGATCATGTGTAAACGGATTTTTACGGATCTTGTGTAAAAATGGCTCATGTTATAATTACCTATTGATAGAAAAATTTTTAGAATTTCTAGTATCAATATTTTACTATTTATCCAGAATTTAAATTCATTAAAATTAAATTAAAATTGATTGAGAATTTAAAATTTGAATAGAAGAATTTAAAATATTTTTTTTCAAATGAAGAATTTTTTAAAGATTCGTTTTAAAAGAAGAAAATGTTTTTTGGAACTCAAAAATATGTGTGCGTTTTCTTAGTTTATTAGAAAAAGAATAAAAAAATAAAAAACTTTTCTTGGGCAACTTTACGTACCATATTAACGCAATTGCAATTTTTCTCATTTTTGGAATATTGTATTCAGATCAAAACATTTTGTTCTTATTTTTTTCCATCTAGGGTTATTTACTTCTAAAAACTTTGTTTAAAAAAAATCCAATGATAGAAAGTTATTTAATTTATTTTTTGAATTTTTCCGTAATATCACAAAGAAACTTTTTAGTGATCTTCCCAATCATTTGAATCATTTTGAGTTTTTCGGCCCACCCTAGTGAGTAGACACCCTGTGCAACCATAAATTTTTTATTTTTAACCTATAAATCGCAATATCACCATTTTGGTTATTTGGAGCGCATATCTGGTTACCAGTTTGATTTATAAAAGCCATTAGTGAAAATCAGTGAACATTGCCAATCGATTCATCAAGAGAAACGAGTTGGGAAACGGAAGCAAATATTAATCATTTGCCATAGAAACGGAAAATGAATGCACTGTTATGATTTGCAATCATGGTAATTGAAATTTTTATTTCACTCAAGTATCAAAATATTCGACTAATACGTCAATGAAAAAAAAAATTAAATCAATTAATACTCACAGGGAAGCTTTACGACCTCCTCGTATGTAACCAGGTCCAGCTGGTCAAAAACCGCATTGTGCTTCGCTAAATATTTATCCTTGTACTTCTTGTTCTTGCGGGCAAATATTGAGCAATTTACTGTAATAAATAGAAAAAATTAGATTATCATACTTTTTTATAAGAAATTTAAATTTTTTATTAATTATTTTTATTTAGTTTTCAGTTTCTTTCGCAGTATTTTATGTCATCAACTTTTTAAACATTCTTTAAGAATATTTAGTACAATCTTTATAGTTGATTTTGATTTACGTCATAAAAGAAACATTATGAGTTCCAAAAAGTTAAAAAAAAAAATTCAGTCAGTATTTCTATAATAATTAAAATATAGAAACTGCTCTGAAGAGAAAAATACTAAAGAACTTCAGAAACTTAAAATCGGAAACCATTTATATACTAATATATTATAAATCATATACCGCAAATCATAAATGAGATCAATATTATGTAAATTAGCAAGGATATAAAAAATAGTAGTCATAGAATAATAAATTTCGGAAGAAAAAGCTGTCAGCTGAAATAAAATGTTTAATATTCCTAGAATATTAAGAGAATTATTAGCTATCATTGAACCCTACGAAACATGAGTGCGAAAGGTGCGCTTCCAAGGGACGACTGAAAAATCCCGAAAAATTAAATTCCCGCCACTGTACAATTTCCGAACAAAAATTCGAAATAGTACATTTCCAAATAATAACAATCCAGATAGTTTATGATATTTCAGAATTTAAAAATCTTAGAATAACAAAATTTGAGGTGGAAAATTACAAAATTATAAAATATCCGACACTATAAAATTCTCGAATGTAAAAAAACTAAAAAAATATTCATCAATATTATTTATTTATTAAAAATACAAAAATGATTTATTTCGATAATTTATAACATAATCATTTAAAATTATTGCTTAAATTAAAAAAAAAAAACAATAATTGAAAATCAATTTCGCAATGCAATATTTTTTTGTAAAATGTGCACAGTAGTTTTTTATAATTATTGCTCTTGTAATAAAAAGCTTTTCCTTGTATTGTTATTTCGCATTAAGAAATATATATATTTTTAAATCATTTTTATTTTAAATTCACACAATAATTTTAAAAAACACATCAAACATTCGAACAAATTTTTTGTATCAAAATATTTCATTATTATATTTTTACTAAATAATCATGATTTATTAAAAAAACATGCTTTTAATTGATCAAATTCGATCATTTTCTAGAATCGTAATATTATCAGTATCGGATATTTTTTATAATGCGGCAATTTTCTGTCAGAAATTTCGTCATTTGGGATTTTCCGAATTTAGTAATATTATAAACTTCAAAGACTTTTTTATCAGAGAAATTTTAAATTCGCTAACATTGTACATTGTTCGGTAATTTTACAGTGTCGGGATATTTATTTTTCGGGTTTTTTCAGTCGTCCCGCTTCCAGCATCAATAATAATAGGGCAGAGTGAAAATGCTTAAATTAATCAAATCATTCGAGCTGAGGAAACAAAATTTGTGGGTTAGCATCCGAAAAAGTAAGAAAAAAAAATTAAAATTTGTTAATATCCTCTTTTCTCCTTTTTGATTCAGAGACTATAATTTTTTTAAACTCAAAAAAATGTTCATTTTTTAAAAATTCCTGGCGAATATTTTATATACAAAGTTTTTGCTAGTTTAGAATAATAAAAAACTGTAAATGCAAAAAAAGTGTTTTGCCTAATTTAGGATTTCTTTGGAAAAATCTTTGTTAGAAAAATTAAAGAAACAGGTCATTAATTTTCCTTCCTAAATTTTTTGTGTGGTTGTTACAACATTCCGAAATCCCAAAAAAATCAAAAATCTGAAAATTCGTAACTCAGAAGAGTATTTTTTTTCGAAAAAGCAAAATGATAACATGTTTTTTTTAGTTTTTCTTTATTATTGTTTACTAGCACAAATTTTACATACAAAAAAGTTGCCATAGATTGTTTTTGTGTCTTCAAATATATGAATCGTCAAATCAAAAAAGAGAGCTGAAGATATTAACCGATTCCAATTTTTTAAAACTTTTTTCGGAAGTTTAATTAAAAATTTTTAGAAAATTAATTAAAGCATCTTTACACCACCCTAATAAATAATTAGTTTTCTACCCTGGAAATGAAAGATTCGAAAGCCATTTTTTATTTCTCTAAGTGAAATAACCAGTGTTGATCAGCCATTTTTTTAAATAAGCCATTTCTCAAGAAGCCATACGAGTAGTTGAGCCATTTTTCCTCTCAGGGAAATTCTAAATTTCTTGTCTAAATTGTGCGAGGAAATTCAAATTTCTTACAAAGCTTGTTTTGAAAATTAGAGCGCGGAATTCTCGTTAAATGATCCAGCAGTTCACAAGTAGGATGAAAAATGAGAGGGAAATTTATGCATGACAAAATGCGTCGAGGAATTTGTTAAGTACTGTGCCGCGGTGATGCTCTTGCAAAAAGGATTCGTGCCGAAAAGTTTAACATAAACTTGTGTCACATTATGCTTAATAAGCTTAATTTGAATTTATGTTCATGAAGGTGCTGTTTAGGAAAAGCATGCATTTTTTTGTGTTTGTACAAAGCAACTAAATTTTAATGTAATATTCAAGCCAAAGCTACTTATTTTAAAATAAATAATTGTAAATTTTATATGATTCATAAAAATCATATCCATTTTAAATCAGGCAGGATATATGTGGTTTTTTAAAAGAAATTAGGCTTCAAAAAATCACACTTAAAAAAACATCTATACTTTTAGATATAATTCATATATCAAAATGTTTTTTTTTTAATTATAGTAAGTTTAACAGGCTTCTTTCGTATCGGCGACGATTTATTTCAAAATATAAAAAGTTTATTTTCACAAAAAAACCTACACTTGTACTATTTTTTTTACATTTCTTAAATTAATTTTGCAGTTTATTTAAATTAAATTAAATTAAGTTAAATTTGCAGCCAGGAAAATTTTTTGTTCATAAAATCAGATTTTCGTCTTTTTTCGAAAACAAAAAAAGACAAACAAATTTTAAGATAAAAGTTTGCACATCCAGAAAAGTTCTACATGCAGTACAAATTAAAAAAGTTTTAAAAAGCTACCATCTTGCGTGTTATTTACAATTGAACCGCCGCACAGTGGGAGAAAAAGCACATTTTTTTGACAAAAGTCGACTGACAGTGCAATTCTTAACGGATTTTGGTTTCTCTTT
>JAUELO010000179.1:43060576-43075858 GCA_032357855.1 Amphibolips quercusostensackenii | reverse complement strand
TTTCGTCTCCGGCACCTGCAGTGAATCCCACTCGACCACGGCTCGGGCTGAAAACATCACACTCTTTGGTAAACGCCATTTTTGCATACTAGTATCATAAAATACTATTTCATTCTTCCGCGATAAGTCCAATTATTTTTGAAATTAAAATATAATAAGCTTATTTTTTTTTAATCTATTGTCCTGATTTCCAGACCGATTTTATTAAATCTTTCGTGTTCTTCGGATTGCTGCCAACTACACAGCAGACGACGCTCCTTCGCCCAAATAGTTTAAAAACACGAAATTATCTCAGTTTCGTGTGAAACTTATTCGATAAGGTTAATTTCTGTTGCAGCTAATCTTTCACCCGAAATCGACGTAAACTTTATCCTCTGTTTTTTCTGTGAGTCACATAGTATCCTTTCTGTAACTTGCAAAAAGAATAAATAAAAGCAGCAAGATAAAGATTCAAATTGTTGCAATTATGATTGTACGTTAAAATTGCCGTTAGAAGGTTACGGAGTAATTGCAATAGCTTTTTTTTTTGTAGAATTAAAAATTTGAAAAAATAGAATATTGGTTATTAACGTCTACAGAAGGCGACTTTAAGCGCATCGTAACGTATGTAAGTAGCATATGCTACTTTAGTCATAATCGATGCGCTTAAAGTCGCATTCAGCAGATGTCAATATCAGATATTGTATTTTTTCAAATTTTCAATGCAAAAAAAACTATTGCAATTACTCAGTAACCTTTTAACGGCAATTTGAACGTAGAATCGTAATTGCAAGAATCTGAATGTTCATCTTCCTGCTTTTATTAATTTTTTTTTGCAAGTTACGGAAAGGATACTATATGGATACTATAAGGATACGCTGTAGCGTATCCGTTTCGTTCATTCTGTCCACTAGGGGATGCTTTATAATAGGAATTATAAACTACAATAATTTAAATTTTTATACTGCAGACTTCATAGCCTAAAATGTTCTTCAAGCCGGGTAAATGCGGTGATTTTTAACGAAAATAGGAGAATAAATTCTTTTTATTCGAAAGCACCATGTTATGAGCTTACAGCTCCCCTTGAAAGGTGAGCGTTGGATAGCCCTTTACCGAGCGTTGTTAGCTACTGACAAATTATTAGTTCTAAACGCCGCCACACTGACAGACTACTAGTTACTCTACATCCCACCGAACCACTTTGAAAATTTCGCGCCATACGAGATTAGCATCACAACCTAAACAGCTGACTGCCACGTCAATCGTATGTTTTTATCTAAAACAATAGAATCCTGCAATTACTTTGCAAAATGCTATAACTGTAAATCTTTCTGCATTCAAAATCATGAACAACCCAACCGAAACCCAACACTGAACATGAATTCAGAAGTGAAAAAAATACAAGATTTTCTACCCGAAAAATCGTAATATGCTGATTTCGAATAAAAGATCGTACTTCACTCGCAGGGTTACAAACACGTATTCACGTAGGATGCAATGCTCGCAAGGACGACCTGAAAACCCATGACCTGAAAAAAATCCCACGGCCATGGTTTTGCTACTCGTCCTGCGGCATCACAAGTAGGGTTAGGCACGCTATTAGGTCAATGACACTGACCTTCCCGTGCAATGACATGCCTAACCCTACTTATGATGCAATATACTATAAATTGAATTCCTACTTAAAAATACGAATTTTGGACAGAAATATATGAATTTTGAATTAAATAGTTAAGCTGAATTAAATCGTTAAATTTTTGTTGAAAACCATAATTAAAAAAGATGTTTCAACAAAAACATGAAATTTTCAAACAAAGGAGAATTTTCAACTAAAATTATTACTTTCCAACCAAAAAATTAATTTTTGACGAGGTTAATTTAAAATTCAAAAAAATAGTTGAATTTTAAACAACAAAATGAAAACAATTATATGACTTTTCACCTAAAATTATGAATCTTCAACGAATAAAAATGAATTTTTTTTGGTTAAAGATTCATCATTTTCGTTGAAAATCCATCTCTTCCGTTAAGAATTTAATTATTTTATTGAGAAATTGTCTTTCTGGATTGAAAATTCAATTATTTGTTTGAAAATTGACTTTTTTATAAAAATTCATATTTACGGCTTAAAATTTGGGTTTCTTCTTGACTGATTTTTTAAAATTAAAAATTCAATTTTTTTTGAAAATTCGACTTTTGATTTAATAATTTATCTCTTTTGGTAGAAAATCTAGCTATTTGGTGAAATTACCTTTTTTGCAAAAGAATCTTATTTACGGGTTAAAAATTTAACTTTTATGTAGAAAATTAATCTTTTTGTTTTGAAAATTCAACAATTTGTTAATTTTTTTTTCTTCTAGGCTGAAAAATGTATCTTGGTTTGGTAGAAATTGAATCTGCTTCTGTTGAAAATGCGTCTGTTTGGTTGAAAATTAATCTGTTTTATAAATTCGTCAACATTGTTAGCTAACAAATTAATGCTCAACCAAAAAAAACTTTTTCATGAAATAGTTACATTTTCAACAAAAGCGATAAATTTTCAACTAAAATTATGAATTTTTAATGAAAAAGATGAACTATTGCCTAGAAACATTAACTTTCAACCAAGAAGATAAATTTTTTATTAAAAAATACTAATTTTAAACAAAATACATAAATTTTCTACCAAATAGTTAAATTTTCAATGAAAAAGATGCATTTTAAACCAAATGTTTGAAGTTTTTACTAAAAGAGATAAATGTTTCATAAAAAAAGAATTAATTAAATAAAAATAGCTGAACCCTTAACTAAAACAGATTAATAATTTTCAGCTAAACAGATGCTTTTTTAAACAAAAAAGTAAAATTTCCACATGATAAAAAATACATTTTTAATAAAACAGATGAATTTTTAAGCAAGAAGATAAGCTTCCTACTAAAAGACAAATTAAAAAAAAATACATGCATTTTCAACTAAAGTATATGAATTTTCAACCAACATAATTAAGTTTCTAGCGCAAAAGACAATATTTCACCAAAAAACATGAAGTTTAACCAAACAACTCATGATGCTACTGAAAAAGATAAATATTCAAGCAAAAATGAAAAAGCAACATTGTTAGTATCAACTAAATAGTTAAATTCTCAAGAAAACAAAACAAATATTTCAGAAGACAGTTAAGATTTTTAACTAAAAGTAATTTTTCGCCCAAGAAAGGTGACTTTTTAACAGAATAGTAAAATTTTAATTGAATACTTAAATTTTTGACCGAATATTGAATTATTTTCAAAAAAAAATTAATTCTGAACCGATAATAGTTGACTTTCCATATAGAAACAGTTAACGTTCAACCAAAAAAATAGGTGGATTTTCTTATTGGGTTCTACTAATTCAGTTCGTATCTTTGCAAAAAAAAGGGAAAGTTGATTGAAAATAGGGTAAAAAAGAAGAATTGGTTAAAAATGATAAAAAGAGGGGTATAGGGAGAAAATTATAAGGTTCGATATTAAATAGCATTTTAATATCATATATCACTATAGATTACATACACAGATAATTGAAAAAAATTTTTTTGTATAAAACCCGAGTCAAAATTTCAGCCCTACTTTAGACCTCTAAATACAGGTCTTAATACGCTTTGGGAGGAGCTGTAGAAAGCTTACTTTATATCGGATTTAGGCTCTATTTTAGTCCTCCAAAGTGGCACACAAATCCATTTTTACTACCTAGCAGGGCTAAAAGAAGGCTCAATTTAAACCCTGTTTCAGACTTTTAATATCTTCACAGAAAAGTAAAAAAAAGTCTTACTGCGAAGCAGACACAAGATTTGTGGTCTTTTGTTTACATTACAAGCTTATATGACAGTTAACATACGAGAAACGCATTCTTTAGTCATATGACGCACACAAATTCATTTCTTTTGTTTAACTTAACACTACTACATATAACGCACTTCACTAACGGAGAATATCGCACGCTGAGAGTATCGGTCGAAACAAGTCCTCACATACCAACCAAGAAAATTCTTAGCGCTTGTGAGAAACGACCAGTGCTGGGCCGATTTTTTTTATCTTTGGTGCCCTGATTCATATTTAATGTTTTTATTTTAACCTTAGATATTTGGGTGACATTTGTCACTAAAATTGTGTATAATATCTAGGTGAAAGTGGCTTATGGTGGCCGGCTTTGAATCAAACGTGCTGTAAATTATAAGAATAGAAAGTATACAACATAATAATATTGAAGTGATTGGTGTAACAAAGAAAAATTGCTCTAGAAATTGTCAACAGTAAATAAATGTTTTCTTTGCAATTAAAGTAAAGTATGTTGTAAAGCCCAGTTACATCTTCTTCTTTCCTGAAATGCATACGATGCCGTTGTGCCCTGTTCGTGATGTCGAAAGATTTAATTAATTTTAATATATTCATAACGTTTATATAAACAATTCATGGCATCAGGAGCTTTACAAAATACTTCACCTATTTTTAAACAATTTTTTTATTTTTGTCTTTCAAGATATGCTGCAAATAACTTAATTTTTGCCAAAGGATTTCCCATCTGTTTCCAGCAAAACGGTTTTTTCATCATTACTTTTTATGACAAGTATTTTGAAACAGAAAACAGCCTAGAGCCGACAATTTATAACCGATTTTAATTTTCTTCAATACTCTTAACTATATTTCAAAGAGAATTATGAGATCAAATTTTTTATTATCTTCTTAATTGCACTTTTGTGATGCCAAATAAAATGAAAAAAAGGCAATTTTCACAACTTTTTTTATTTTTCGATAAACAATCGAAATAAACTCGGAATCAATAAAAATAAGTGCAGTAGCACCTAATACAAGAAATTCATTCATGAAATGTTTAAGCTGCTTTCTATAAACAAATTGTAAGAAAACAGCAAACTCCGTAAACAGGTGCACTATTTGGACATTTATTTACAGAAATACATTCTACTTTCGTTAAAATGACTTCAAATTGATTTAATAGTGATGTTCCATCATAAAATGTCTGTTTTCACTAAGGGGACCTTACGTTGACTTGAAGGTGTCGTGTTGAAGGAAAATCGATCTTTGCAACACATCTGTTATTATTTTAAACTAACTGTATTAACGTATACACTGTACAAACCTAAACATCTGTTGATACAATTTATTTGAAAAATTTCATGTATTAATTTTTTGTATTAGACTCTACTACAATTAATTTGATTGATCCGAAATTTATTTCGATTCTTTGCTGAAGGGTAAGAAATAAAGTTGTGAAAATTTATGCAATAAAATATAATAAATGCAATAAATTCAATATAAAACATAAATTTAATAATAAATTGCAATATAATAAATGCATTAAAAATAATTTCTTTAAAAGTTTCAAATATGAAATATCAAAATCGATTAAGAATGCTCGGCTCTAGGCTGTTCTAATTCCAATTTTTAAGTTTCGCCTCACTATATGCGCAACTATACCTGACTCTTCCCTGCATCATTTGTTTACTTTTAATTTTTGAAATATTTTATTTCACATGTATGCTACTTTAAATGTATTACTATACAAGAAAAATCCATGTTATTAATTATAAAATAGAAACTATTTATTAACGTAAAAAAATTAGCATTACTCTGCCTTATTAACCACAATTGTTGTATAATGCAGTAAAACATTAGATGATTAAAATTAAATTATATATAAATAAAAAATCGTTTTATAGGTCTTAAGAGAACGAAAAGAGAGCTAAGTGTTATACGGAGCTTAAAGAGGTCGTATTTAAATTCCTAAAATTCACACAGAATTAGGGGATCTTATAGAGGACTTGAAAATATGAGTATAATAATATTAAGATGTTCAAATAGGGCTATAGTAGGTCCAACGTCGTTCAAAAGAGGACATGGCGGGTTAGGCAGAGCTAATGTAGGTTTTATTTGGAATTATGGAGGGCTTAAACAGGGCTAAGATTTTGACTCGGAAATTTAAAATGACATAGATTACAGTGACCAAAGTGGTTTTTTTCTTTTAAAAAATTACTATAGTGACTTTTTCTTCAAAAAGGGACTTGAAAAGGACTTACAAGAGTGACCAAAAGTGACTTCGGTGACTTAAATGAATAATAAAAATTGTCTCCGTTGAAGTGTCTCGCTACATTGGTGTATATTCCACAAACGGCAATGTACTGTTCAATGAAAATCCAATTAGCTGTAACACCTCATGTTTCCAGTTTTATTTTATTTTTTCTATAAGCCGTTGGCAGAAAATGAGTAAGTTTAGACAAGTTAGGAACAATAGTTTTATCCCACAGAACATAGGAAAGGCACTTGGAGAAATGGGGGATGATTCGTTGGACGTTCGCCAATTTCTGAAGGGCTTACTTGTACATCAAGAGGACCAAGAAGTATCACGAAAGAGTACCAATCCAATCGAAAGTGTCTTCCGAATAATACGCGGCAACTTTGGAAGAAATTGAATCAAAATTTTTGTACGTCTTATTTTTGTTGCACCTGAATTAAAGCAAATTTTTAGAATTAAAGCTAGATTTAAGCCCATTTTTTATATTCCAAGAAGACCTCTTCGTGTTACAAGTTGATTGAAATCAATTTAAAAGAGAAGACTTTTTAAAGAAAATAGTTCAATGGTCAACCAAAAAAGATCAATTTAAAAAAAAATGTCTATAAAACAATTCAATTTCAAACAAAAAAGTTTATTTTCAATCCAATAGTTGAATGATTATGCCTAAATAAAGAATTTTCTTACAAAACAAATGAATTTTCCACAAAAAAGTTAATTTTCAACCAAATAGTTGAATTTCAGACAAAGAAATATGAATTTTAATGTAAAATTCTAATTTTTAACCAAATAGTGAAATCATTCACAAAAATTGTTGAATTTTCAAACAAAAAAAAAATTTCTACAAAACAGTAGAATTTTCTACTTCAAAATATGAATTAAAAAAAAAAGATGATTTTCGAACTGAATAGTTGAATTTTTAAAAAATTGTTGACTTTCAAAAAAATAATCTGATTTTCTGACTAAGAAAGATGAACTGACAAACAAAAAAAATTAATTCTCATGAAAAAATGTAATAGTTGTTATCTCAACGAAACAAGACAACTTTGTAACAAAATAGTTAAATCGTCAACGAAAAGAGAAGAATTTCCAATCAAAAACATTTCTACAAAAAAATTGAATTTTCAACTTGAAAACATAAATTTTGAAAAATAAAAAATAAATTTCAGGCAAATATTTCAATTTTCTACAAAAAAGTTAAATATTCAGCCAAAAATATGAATTTATAACAAAACTGTTGATGTCTAACCAAAAACTAGAATTTTCAACGGAAGCAGTTGAATTTTCAAACAAATAGTTAAATTTTAATCAAAATATTTTAATGTTTAACCTAAAAAAAATTTTCGCAAAGCTATTAAATTTTCAACCCGAAAATATAAAGTTTGAAAATGTAACTTTTTTGTTGAAAATTCAATTTTTAGATCGAAAGCTCAACTATTTTGTATAAAAATTGGTCTTTTTGGCTTTGAAAAAATCAACAAATTGGTTGCAATTTTTATTTTTTCATTACTGTAATTTTTTGAGGGTACAAATTCAACTTTTATTGAAAATTCGGGTTTTGATTTGATAATTTATCTCTTCTGGGGAAAATGTAATTTTTTTGGTTATGTTCGGTTAAAAAACAATCTATTTTGGTTGAGAATTAAAATTTTTGGGGAACTTCGTCTTTTTTAGATTAATTCAAGTGTTTTCAATTAAAAATCTTTTTTGGTTAAAATATCAATTATTAGATTTCTCGTTACAAATTTTTTTCTTTTTTTTTTGTTGTAGATTCATACTTTTAGTTAAGAATCTATCTCTTTGGTTTAAAATTTTACTACTTCGGTAATACATCCAACTATTTAGTTAAATTTTTTTTTTTAATTCATATTTACGGTTTAAAACTAAACTGTATTGTATAAAATTTGTCTTTTTTGCTTCAAAATTGAACAATTTGGTAGATTTTTTTTTCTTGATTCAAAAATCTTTTTTGGTTCAAAATTATCTCTTATGGTAGAAACTGAATCCGTATTTGGTTAAGAATGCAATTGTTTGTTTGAAAATTAATCTGCTTTGGTTAAAGATTCAACTCATTTTTCGAAATTCTTCTTTTTTAAATCAATTAAAGTATTTCTAATTTAAAATATTTTTCGGTTGAAATACGACACCTCGTTATGAATTCATGTCTTTTGGTTGCGATATCAACTATTAAATTTTTGGTTTAAAATTAAACTTTTTCGTTTAAATTTTAAGTACTCTGTTAATAGTTGAAGTTTTTTGTTAAGAATGCATTTTTTAAAGATTCAACTTATTCGTTAAAAATGTATCTATTTTGGTAAAAATCAAATACTTTAACTTGAGAAATTAGGAATTTGAAATGCTTTAATTTGCATTTAATATTACATAATACCTACATTAATTTCATTGAAAAGAATTTATTCTCCTATTTTCGTAAAAAATCTTCTTATTTCCCGTGTTAAGGATATATTTGAAAATGGTATCATCAAAACTTGTTTTGTAATGTTTTGAATTTCTGTTTATGATTTTTGACCAACGAATCAGAACATTGTAAATAAAGAAAAAAAGGTGAAAAATGGGTAAAAACCCTCGATTTTGGGTATATTAAGAGATTTCTCAAATTTACGGTGAAGAAGCGAAAAAGGGGATATAATAGAATTAGATAAAAACGTGATACCTGTATATAAAAAATGGTAAAAATTAATATTTTGGCTTGATTAAAATAAATTTATCAGTCAATTGCAATGAAACGAAAAATTTGAATGAAAAAGTTAGAAAAAAATGCCGGCAGCAAGAATCGAGCTTAGACTTCTCGGTTACAAACTCTACCACATAATCTAATCGGGAGATAAAGGCTCCAGCATTGTCCATGTAGCTTGCGTGAATTTTTTAAAAGTCGTTTTTTTAATGATCTAATACTGGCAGGATTATAAATTTAAACCAAATTCCGAAGGGTGTAGGTTCTCGCTGTTAAAACAAAATCGAGTTTCTGAATTCAAAACTTTTTTTTTGTGCTGCTATACTATTGATCAAAATAAAATTGTTATGTATCATCAAAAACTGTCACGGAAAAATCAATCAATATAACAAATATGATTTATCACTCTTTGCCATTTTAACTCATACCTAGGTACATACAGTGACTTTGAAACTTTGTGTGAGTGAATTATGTGTTGAAATGCGGCCAAACACATCACCTGTGTGGCGTCGATAGCCCACTCTCATTTCCGTTAGCGTCTATGCTGCCTTTGGTTCTATCCCATCTAATATAAATGTAAATTTGCTTTGAAAAACATTAAAGAAAAAAGAAAAAAAAGGCGCAAAAAATATCAGTATGAATTTCAAGTTATCGATATTGTCCATTAAAGTGTTAAACAGGGTGTCCAGCGGAGACCTACGACAAAATTTCAGGCCATTTCCCGTACGATTCCCACAGGCGTTTCGTGAAAACTTAATTTAAAAATTAATTTCTTATTCAAATTATTTTTTCTGAATTTATTGGTGTTTTATGAAAACAAATAGGGGTTATGATAATATGAACAAACTAGGTACGTGTATACTGCTGAATCAATCCCAATAGTTCAACTCTTACTGTTCGTCTTTTATTGTAAAATTAAATTATCCTAAATCAAATTTATTTAAATTAAACCTTGAAAAACATGATACTTTTTCTGATATATTTGAGCAGATTCTGCTCATAAATATTCCCTAAACAAATTGACATCATTAGAACCGAATACAGTAAATTTGTAAAATACTGAGTTGTGTTTAACAAAAAATGTAATAGTTGATATTAAAAAAATTAAAGATTTTCTTTTGTAATACAAGATAGCTGAATTAAACCAAAAAGAAAACTTTTCAACAAGAGTTGAATTTCCAGCAAGGAAAGATTCTCCAGTCAATAAGGAAAAAAAAGTACCATCCAAAATGTTGAGTTTTTAAGTCATAAACTTTCAACAAAAAGGTGAATTTTCTACCAAGAAAATTAATTTCCTACAAAAAATATGAACTCTCAACAAGATAGATAAATTTTTTAACAAATACTTGAATATTCTACCAAAAAGTACGAAACCAAATAGTTCAATTTTGACACTTGAAAAGATAATTTTTTACACAAAAATGTAATAGTTAAATTTTCATTTTGAAAAATTTAAGAAAAAACGAATTTTGCACAAGACCGTTAAATTTTCTACCGAATAGTTCAATTGTCTACTAAATTGTTGAATTTTCTATCCAAACAGACGAGTTTTCTACAAAAGAGTTAAATTTCTAACCCAAAGATATGAACTTTTAACATCAAAATTTTTTTCTTAACAAAGAATTTTAAACCCATTTTTTTTAATTTTTGGTTTAAAAATTAATTTTTCACTAAAAAAAAATGAATTTTCCACCAAATAGTTAAATTTTAACCGAAAAAAGTTAAATTTAAAAAACAACGTAATAGTTAATATATTAGCCAAAAAATATTTTTATTTCAAATTAAAAATATATGAATTTAACCAAAAAGAGACAAATTTTTAACAAAATACTTGAATTCTCAGCTTAAACAATTTAATTTTCAACTAGAAAGTTGCATTTTCACCAGAAAAATGGATATTTTACCAAAATTACGAATTATCTATAAAATATATACATTTTCAACAAAACAGTTTTTTTTAACCGTGAAGATTAATTTTCAACCAAAAATATGCATTTTCAATAAAAAATATTATAGTTAATATTTTAACCAAAAAAGATTAAAATTTTCAATTTAGAACAGTCAAATTCAATGAAATTTTTGTTAACCGGTTAAATCTCAAACTAAAACATAGTTTTCAACCAAATATTGCATTTTTACACAAAAATATTAAATTTATACGAAAAAAGACCAATTTTCAACAAAGAACGTAAACTCACAACCAAATATTTGAATTTTATACTAAAAGGATTACTTTTCGACAAACGACATGATTTTTTGTTTAAATAGTCCAATTTTCAACTGAAAAAGATACGTTTTCTATTAAAAATTGAATAGATAAGTTTGCCATCAAAAAAATTAATTATCAACAAAAAAAAGCAAATTTTAGAAAAATTAGTTGAATTTTCGACCAAAGGAATAGATTTTTTACTAAAATGAATCTTCGAATAAAAAAATGAATTGTTAACGATATATTTCAACTATCGTACAAATAATAGAATTTTCAACCAAAAAGATGAATTCTCGACAAAATGTAAAAAATTAAAAATTTTTAAATATAAAGAAAAAAAAAACAATTTTGTTGCAAAATAGTTGAATTTTTTACCGCATAGTTAAACAGTCTGCTGAACTGTTGAATTTTCCAGCCAAACAAACGAGTATTCTACAAAATGTCAATTTAAAAAAAAAATGTAACAGTTAATATTTTAACAAAAAATATTTCTATTTTACATTGAAAAAAGTTGAATTCACTCAAAAAAGACAAATTTTGAACAAAATACTTGAATCATTAACTTAAACACCTGAATTTTCACCTAAATAGTAGCATTTTTAACAAAAAAAAAAATTATTTTTGACCTAAAGTAGGAATTTTTAACAAAATACATAAATTTTTAACATGGCACTTGAATTTTCACCAAAAAAGATTGATTTTCAACTAAAAATATGAATTTTTAACAAAAAATATGAATTTTCAACCCAAAATATGAAATTTCAACAAAAAATACGAATTTTCAATCAAAATTTTCAAATTTTCAATCAAAATTTTCAATCAAAATTGTAATAGTTAATATTTCAACAAAGAAAAATTGAAATTTCTTATTGGAAAGTTAAATTCAATAAAAAAAGACGAATTAAAAAAAACAGTTCAATCTTTAACTAAAACATATTATATTTTAACCAAACAGTTGCATTATCACAAAAACAAAAATTACATCTAGGCCAAAAAAGACAAATTTTCAACAAAGTACATGAACTTACAATCAAATATTTAAATTTTAAACCATGAGGATTAATTTTCCACAAAATGCATGATTTTTCGTCTGAATAGTCAAATTTTCAACTAAAAAACGTACATTTTTTACAAAAAATGGAATAATTCAGTTTTCGAGTGAAAAAATTAATTAAAAAAAAAATTTTTTAAAAGTTAAATTCTTTAATAATAGTTTAACTTTCGTCTATAAAAAACTATAAAAATTATAAAAATAATAATTTTCATAGAAGCAGCTACGTAAATTTTTTTATCAATAAGTTTCGCGTTTTGATTTTTAACTTCTGGTACGAAAACTTCTTTTATAATCAAGCTTATATTTTATCAAGGTGGCTAGAAAATCATAATTTCGAAATTCCCTAACCGTAATAAAATTTTTTTCCAGATATAAAAAAAACCTTACAATCCTATAAGACAAATAATGTTAAGCTAAAAAAAGGTTTATTTTTCAATGTATCTTAAGCACTTTTAGTAAGAAAATTCTCAGAAAATTTTATAAAATTCAACTTTTGTTAATCGGAAATTCCCTGACTGCCTGAAAATTGCCTGATTTTCCCTGACCATTTTTTAATTTTCTGATTTTACCTGATCTGTAGCAGCCCTAATTTATCTCTCTAATCGTTTAGACATTCCCAAACTTTTTTTTTTTAAATTTGTGCTACAAAATTTAGTGAGAATACAGTGAATAAAAAAATAAGGAAAGTTTCCACCCTGCTCCGTGTATGAAACGTAGAATTATTTCCACTTAAAAAATAAAGTCCCGAACATTTTGCTCTCTGTTAAAGGAAAACTTTTGATCATTTTTTTAGAGCTAAAAAAAGATGAAAAAATCATTACATATTTTCTTTAATTATTCTTTTATTTATTTATGTATATATATATTGTTTTATCAAATACTATTTAAGAAAAGTTCCTGAAGAGCTTGTGAGGAATTTATCTCATTTGAACTTCAGCTTTAAAAATGTATCACTTCTGACGTGAAGCACGTCGTTAATTATATGGTCCATCACACATTCATTAATTACAGTCATCAGCACACCTGGAGGAAAGAAGATAGATGAATTTACAATCTAAAAGAATCAATTTTTAACAAAACAGTTAAATTTTCGACAAAAAAAAAGATGAAAATAGTTTAAATTTACTTTTAAAAAGATAATTTTCAACCAAGGATTTGAATTTTCAACAAAATAGTCGAATTTTTTATTGAATATTTCAGTTTTCAATCTACAAAGATAAATTCTCATCCCAAAAGACAAATTTTCAATCAAAAAGATTAATTTTCTAACAAACATGAGAAATTTTGAGCAAGATCCAGGAATTTTTAAAAAAATAGTTGAATTTTCAACTGAAAATGAATTTTGAACTCAAATGATGTATCTGAAAACAATGGATTTTTAATGAAGTAGTAGTTCAATTTTTAATTAACAGCGACCGATTTTCTATAAAATAGTCGAATTTTTTACCAGAAAATATTAATTTTCTAACAAAAAAAAACAAATATCAAAAAGTTTATTTTTCAATCAAGGAGATGAATTTTTAACTAAAAGAAAACGAATAAAAAAAGAATTTTCAAGAAAAAAATTAATTTTAAAAGAAAAAAACATATTTTAGGCAAAATAGTTAAATTTTTAACTAAATAGATTAAACTATCTACAAAAAATGACATTTTAACAAAGTAGTTCAACATTTAAATAACTAGTTGAGTTTTTAATTAGAAGAAATCAAGTTTTAAGCAAAAAAAATTTGTTTTGAACAAAGTAGGTAAACTTTTTTTAACCAACGAGATAAACTTTTAACTAGAATAATAAATCTTCTATTTAAATAGTAAAACTTTTAGTTCAAAAAATTAATTTCTAATTACGAAAAGAAACAAGTTTGCAACTAAAGAGATGAATTCTCAACGAAAATGATGAATCTTTAACAGAAAGATAATTTTTTAACAAAGTGCTTCAATCTTCAACCAAGTAATTGAATTTTCAAACAAAAAGATACATTTTTATCAAATAATGTAATAACAGGAATTCGAACCAAAAAATATTTTAATCTCAAATAAAAAGCAGTTGAATTAAACCAAAAAAGACGAACTTTCGAACAAAATAGTTGAATCTTCAACCGAAGAAGATTAATTTTTAACTAAACCGTTGCATTTTCAACCAAAAAAAGGTAACATTTTTACCAAAAGATATAACTTTTTTAACCGAGATGACGAATTTGAAAAACAATCGAGTTTACAACTTAAAAAGATTTCAGTCGAATTTAAAATACAAAAATGTAAATTAAAACAAATGTCTCACTAAATATATAAATTTTTAATCCAAAGAGAGGATTTTTCAACAAAACAGTTGAATTTCTAACTGAGAAAGAAGAAGTTTTAAGAAAATTGTTAAATTCGCAACAACAATATTATCTTTTTTGTGCAAAAACTAAGAAAATAATCAATTACTAACAAAAATATTCTATAAGGGCGGCCGCAAACTTTATTTTGAAAATTCCTTACCTTTTCCCTGATTAATTTTTCATTTTCTCTGACCATTAGTATTTAAAGATCAGAATTTTAATCATTTAACATTTTTAACGTAGAATCTTTCAGAAACGGAATAAAACAATTTGAAATATAAATTTAAAAATCAATGGTAAATTAAGAAATTTCAAATTTATTATACTCGACAGTTATTTAAAGCGCCTTTTATAGAAATTCTATGATATTAAAATTTTTTTTTTCAAAATTTCTGACTTTTTCCCTGAACTTCCTTGACCATTTCTTCCCGATATGAGAATATTTAGTGGCTTATTAGGTCGCATTATCTTCGTAATTAATAATTGCCGCGTCAACGATATTTAGTTAATTAAGAACAGTAACATCAACGGGTCGCATCTGTTGGTTGATCTCGTCCTGCAACCCTCGACAAATGAGAAATAATGCTAATCCTTAATTGACTAAATCTCATCAAGCCGTCTACGTTTTTGACGATCGCCAACTTCATCAAGCGATTTTTCGTACCTTATTATACAAGTACTGCAGACGCTAACACAAAATATCACTCTTTATACACTCTTTAATACTGATATTATTCGATACCAATGGAAATTTTCTTGATAAGCAGTATTTATGCACATTTCTCAATTCCAACATTATAACAGTTACAAGAACCCAACAACTGCGGCCTGTAGAGGCGCTGTGACCGCTTGTTGTGAATACATCAGGAGTCTACTGATGGTCTACTGTCGCTGGGAGCACTTCCACAACGTTTGCTGCGGAGGAAAACGAATTAAAGTGACTTGTTTTGTGCGATCTAGGCAATCGGAAAAATTATATTTA
>JAUELO010000179.1:43029151-43039885 GCA_032357855.1 Amphibolips quercusostensackenii | reverse complement strand
TGTCAACTCCTGATCATAAAATTATTTCAAATTTCCAAAAAATATTTTTTTTCTGACTTTTATTAATCACATGAAATATCCTTACGTGTTATTCCTTAATCTGAAATTTTACATGGTATAAATGTAATTTGCAGAGCTGGAAACTACTCTAAATTTTGTTAGCACTATGCTTTCTCGACAGTAATCGTTTCACAAGAATTAATGGCAGCCATTCCTCGAATCCCTTTTATTTCAAGTCTAAAGTTTTAGGCAAAGAACACACCATCTATTATCAAGTGACACTTTGTGAATCCCATAAAAGAGACCAGTCTACGATTTCCAAGCTTATATCACTGAAAACCATTTTCTTTTACTGGCACTTTCGAATAAGACTTATCGAATACTGCAATGCTGATCGGAACAATTCCATATTTTTTATTGAAAGTTTTTTATTCATTCGCTCTCGATGAAAGGATTCATATTTATTCAAACTCAAAATATACTTTTATCTGCGAAAAAAGTTTTTTAAGTATCTATCTTAGATTATAAGGCACGTATTTTATTAAACTATTTACAAAAGTTTCCTCTAAAAGTTTTCAAGTAAAATCTTCTATTATAAGTGATAACATTGTTATAGTTGACGAAGTTAGTTTCCAATCAATTATACAGACTCTAGTTTCTAAAGGTATTCACAAGCCTTTCATCTAAAAATTAATATTCTAGACAAATTATCTTTACAAATATATTCGTCAATGTAATCAAGAATATGAAGTGTCTACGTTTCTCCACTATAAAGTTTATGTAGGTATAAGTCTTTTTTGGGTTAACAACTTTTGTCTGTCAAGTTTTTTTCTTACCTTGTGTCGTTTTTTACAACTGCTATTTTTTCGTAGCTTGTGTCGTTTGTACGAAAATTTTTTTTTTCATTTTTAATTTTGTTTTTTTTATGAATGAAACAAAAACTACGTGTCCTATAAAAAAGTTATAATTACCAGATTGTTATCTCTTTTTCGTGCGAACAACTTTGGCTATTATTTTTTTTTTTCGTACCTTGTGTCGTTTTTCCACAATTTTTTTTATTTATAATTTTATTTTTTGACGATTAAAGCAAAAACTGCGCGATACATCAAAAAATGATTATAACTAATTCGTAGCTCTTTTTTGAAGAACAACCTTCGTCTATTTTTTTTCGTAGTTTTTGTCGTTTGTCTAAAAATTTAATTTTTTTATTTTTAATGTTGTTTTTCACGAATAAAACAAAACTTGCGCGTCCTATCAGAATTTAATTATAACAAATTTGTAGATCTTCTTTGGGTGCAAAATTTTTGTCTTTTCATCTTCTTTTACATGTTGACAGTTTGACCGCCCAATGAAATTTTTGCTTTTCATTATTTTTTGTGCAATCAAAATTTTGATTTGATATTTTTTCAACAAAATTTTACAGGATTTCTTTCAAAATCCCTGATGTTTCCCTGACTTTCCTTAACTAATGAAATTCCCTAACATTTCCCTGATTTCCAAAGGTTTTCCTTAAACCACGGGCAACCTCTTTTTGTATTTTTTGCTTTTTAACTAGAAACTTGAATCTAAATCGCCGTCTGAAGTTAAGGAAACATGTGCTCGAGAGAGATAAAATATCCCTCTATTTCCTCTAAACTAGTCAACTTTTTTCAATTAAACTTTTTACACCTTAATTCAACACTGCAGTACCTCCGGAGCGTAGAAAAAATTTAAAAAAATATAAATTCTTTCAAAAAAATTGAAAAATCTCTAAAATAAAAAATATTCATCCTAAAATTTACTTATTGTGACATTTTTACCAGAAAAGACGAACTTTACATGATTTGTCAGAAAAACCAAAATTGAAGAAAATATAGATTGTTTAGGCAATTAAAAAATAATTTAATAAAAAGTATAATTTTCAACATTTACTTTCTGTGTCATTAATTCGAATAAATACTGACTCTATATGATTGAAAGGAAAAATAAAAATTTCTCAACAAGTAATAATTGTTTGAATAATTTAAAGTTTTCTGAAAAATATGAACTTATAAACTTGTCAGTCATCGAATACAAAAAATTAATGCTGGAAAAACGCGTCTTTTGCATCAATTTGAATCAAGACTGCTAACAGCAAAAAAAATAAAACCATTAAAAAGCAGTTTTTTCTCCATTTTTCTAAAAATTAATTTTTCTCTTTCGAAATGTAATGTTAATTTCAAAGCCATTCCAGAAAACTCACAAAATAGGGGGGAGTCTTGCCTTCTAGCAAAAAAAGTCTTTTTTGAATCCCTGGAAACCTTTGCAATCTTTTAAAAACTTGTAAATTCTTCTAAAAATTGTATAAATATTGTAAATATTAATGAAAGTAGAGCAGATACGTATGAACAATAAAAAATTGTTCTAACAATTATCTTTGTTAAACTTTATTAATTTTCACCTGCTTCAAGACAAAAGTGGACAAAAAGTTAAATATTTGTAGAAAAAAAAAACTTTAACCTTCTAGAATTATTCTACGAAAATAATGTGATTAACAATAATAAATTGTTTAAACAAATATTTTTGTAAAATTCAATTGATTATTAGTTCGCTCTAAACAAAAAGTTGATAATAAGTTTAAAAAATCGATAAAAAAAACCGACTTTCTAACTCTTTTTGAAGAGAAAATCGCTAAAAACAAATATAAGTTGTTTCCAAAATGTATATAAATATCTAATTTTCAATAGAAAGTAGTATTTTATGGCATATAAATAGCTTGCACTAAAGAAACTGCAAAAAATCATATATAGCGACAAAAATTCGCCAAAACTCAATTTTTCACTTATAGAGTTTTCTGTGACCCTATAGGACATATAGACCTATAGACCCTATAGACCCTATAGAAAATATATTTGAAAAATCTGTTTTGATTTGCATCCTATGTCTGATTGTAAGAAGAAATTTTGAGTTTCAACTCGATTTACCTAATACCGAAGATTCTAAATAAAATTAAAAAAAAAATATTTTTTTCTTGCGGAAAACATGTATTTACTTCATGGGCCTTGCGGAACCCCTTATTATCATTTCTTTTGAAAAAATACATTTTTTTGTGGATTCAAAAAAATTTCCAGGAAATATGCACGAAAACTGAAAAAAATTTGGATCACCCTAATACGCTGCTTTTGAGGTCTGTGAAACTTAATCAGGCTCTTCATATAAGCAGCTGATATACTTGAAAACACACATATACTGCTTATGAAAATGTATTTGACTGCTTCAAACAACGAGGATTTGACGATTTTCAAATCAGTTAAAACTGAATGATGATTTGACAGCAAATCAGTAATTTCAAGTTACTTATCGATTAGGTCAGCAATATTGACTGATTCATCTGCTTAAGAGATCATTTTGTCAGTATAAATGACAAACTATTCAGCCCAAATATGTTTGACTAATTAAATCCAAATTTTAATGATTTATACCTATACAGAGTACATCATTGATTACCATAAAAAGGGGATTAGAAAAACTACACAATAAATTTGTCACCATTATATTACAGTAAACGCAGTTTATTAAAAAGAAAGTAGCCAAGTACAATATTACCAGAAAATAATGTCTGTATTTAAACAAGTGTTGCAAAAAAACATAATTTGAAATGATAAATGTTTAAATTGAAAGTATGTTTGAATGTTTACAATGGCAACGAGTATGTAATTGGTGAAAATTGATATTTTAACATCAAACGAAAATTGTTTAAGATTGTAAATTTTATTTTATGGTATAATTATTTTTGTTCAAAATAACCGATTTCCGGTAAAAAAAAAGCTTAGATAAAATTTTATCGATCAAATGTTGTATAGATTTTTCCAAATCTACATTTTTATGAGAAACACCAATTTTTTGTGAAAACTTTATCATGAAATTTATTTAAAATGGTACTAAAATTGTATAAAAGTTGTAAATCTATTCTAAAATCAAATGATTAGAAAAATTTTAAAATACCAACTTGCGATGAAAACACAAACATAACAAAATAAATTTGTCATTATAATTAACTCATTTTATTAAAAAGAGAGTAGCTTAATACAATATTACTAGAAAATGTTTTTATTTAAACAAATAAAAAAATTGATGAATTTTCAATTCAAATGATAAATCGTAGGCCAAAGAAAAATAATATTTAACCAAAGAGTACGTAGCAGCCCAGGGTGTCTGTCCGACTTGGGAAACCTGGGAAACCTGGAATTATCAGGAATTGTTTGTAAACCTGAAAAAACCTGGAAATGTAAGAGAATTTTTTTAAAAATTTGCTAAATTTTTTTAAAAATCAAATTGCAATATAATATTGAATAACAATGATTCTTTATTTGTAAGAGTATCTTCATATTACTTAATTTTACGATTTTGTCGAAAATTATATAAATTTATTATCATAAAAAATTAATCTTCCTGGTTCGAAATTATTCTTTTTACTTCAAAATTCAAAACTTTGTTTGCAATTTTTTGTCTCTTTTGGCCAAAAAATTTTGGTTGAAAATTAAATTTATGTTAAAAAGTGATTTTTTTTTGATGAGTTACACTGTTTTTGAAAAGTTAAATTATTTTTTGTTAGAATATCAATTACTACCTTTTTTGTTTATAATTTACCTTTCTAGAATAAAAACTTAATTATAATTATTAAAATAATAATAAAAATAATAATTTTTTATTTAAACCATCTGAAAAAGATTTTCACAAAACCGGGTGAGTAGCGCTAGATTAGCTTATCCAAACTAGCGGTAGATAATATTGTCCAAGCTAGCGTTAGACCATACCAAAATGTTTCACTTCTACTCAGCGCCATAATAGACCGGATTGACAGCGCCAAATCAGCGGTCAGGAGGGCTATTCTGGCCCCGAATAGTTCCCCAATAATTATCTGCACGGACAATTTTGTGCGTAAATATTTTAAAATTGAAGGTCAAACCATCGACAACTGTGATTTAGTCATTGTGGATTCTCTTTTGTTAAAGCTCTTTCGCTCTAACGAACACATCCTCGTCACGTATCTCGTGCTTCGCGCATATAAAATCGCCATCGAGTGACTGCTTATTAAATTATATTTAATTATTTTTATACATATAGATCCCAAACTTGTTCGAATTTATAAAAATAAATGCATTAAAAAAAACGATATTCAGAGCTTTCGCAAGACCCATGCAGCTTAACACGGATTTTCCAAAAGAGAAAAATACGTTTTTGTAATTTTTTTCTTCACAATCGTTAATATCAGGTGAATCGAGTTAAAAATCAACTTTTGTGTTCACAGTTGGATACAGAATACAAATAAATAACGATTTTTTAAATATTTCCCCCAAAATTATGTTTTATAGAGTCCCAAAAAAAACTCCCATAAGTAAAAAATTGGGTTTTGCGAGTTTCTGGCACTAATTTATTTTTTCGAGGTTTTTTAAAATACAAATTATTTCTAATACATAAAATAATACTTTCTACTAATTATAAGATGTTTTTGTTTGAATAGATTTCATAACAAATATAATTGTTTAAGCAATTTATCATTATTTTTAATAATATTATCTTTGACTAATTTTGGAAAGCTGCGGTTTTTTCTGAAACTTTCAACTTTTTGTCTACTTTTCACTTAGGATATAGTAATAATGGTTAAAATTTAAAAAACATAATTATTTGAACAAAATAATATTTAAAAATAATAAAAATAATAGTAATTCTGGATTGTTATTTTTTTAATTTTCCACTTTTTGTCAACTTTTTACTTAGAACAAGGTAACAATCCTTCGAATTACACAAAGACAATTGTTTAAACAAGTTATTATTGCTTATAAGTATTTTCCACTTTATACTTATGAAGATAATAAAAAATAAAGTGGAAAATTTCAGAAAAGACAGGAGCATTACCATGGCAGAAGAGAGTTACAAACATTAATTATTTGTTAAAACAATAATGCTTTTTAAACTTTATTAATTTTTACCTGGCTTCATGTAAAAATTGTACACAGGTTGAATATTTTAGAAAAAACCGTACCTTTCTAGCATTTTTTAAAGATAATATTATTTAAAATAATAAATTTTCAAAACAATTACGTTTATTATACCATTCAGCCATTTCCTTTTCGAGGTAGGCGTGACTCACTTTTTGAGGAAGTGAGTAATTAAGGGGGGGGGGGTATAGATTTTAAAATTATTTATTACTACACTCTAAGTGAAAATTCGACAAAAAGCGAAAAGTTTCAAAAAAATCATTATTTAAAGATGATATTACTTAAAAAAATTATAAATTGTTTAAAAAATTATTTTTGGTAACTTAAATTAATTATTACCTCACTCTAATTGAAACGTGGACCGAACTAAAAAAATTTCGAAAAAACTGTAACTTTCTAGCATTATTCTAAAAAACTATCATTAAAAATAATAATAAATCCTTCAAACAATAATTTCTGTTGAGTTTAATTTATTATTGCCTCGTCCTAACTAAAAAGTAAGAATCAAGTTGAAAAATTTAGACAAATCAACTTTTTAACTCTACTCTAAAAGAAAATTGCTAAAAACAATAATAAATCTTATTAATGATCGAAAAGAAATCCACTTTTTCATTAATAATTTTATGCACAGTGAGCATTAAAATGGTTAATTATAGAAAACTACAAGGTATGATTAATAGATTCTTATGCTAGTTAAAACTCAACATATTACCTGCAATTAAAAACAGAGATATACAGATATATACATATATACATTTCTCTATTTAAAAAAGGTTATTTTACATAATGATGAATTTATTAGTGAACAAAGTAACAAACATGTACAAATTATTCTTTATAATAAGAATGAAAAGCAATAAATTTGACCAAAAAAGAAATTTTTTTTGATGATCCCGATATTTACTTGTGTAAATTAAATAAATATCCTGATATTTTTAATAAGCTCTCTAAAAATATCAATCATATTTCCAACTTCAATCAATTTTTTTTTAAATTTCTCAAGAAAAGATATATAAAAAACTTTTTTATACATAGCTTTTCGCATGCTAGTACATTTTTGAAAAATATGTACATTCTATCAGCAACTTTATTTCTCAATAAGAACTAAAATGAAATTTTAAATATATTATAACATACATCATGTGTAATTGTAAAAATAGTAAAAACCTGAAAATATGTAAATTATAAATATTAAGGAAAATAGATCACAGCGCTTAAACTTATTTTTGATAAGTATGTGGGTGATTTTTAAATTTGAAAAATATGTAAATCCTGTTAGCAACCTTATTTTTTGGTGAAAACTAGGATAAAATGTGAAATATTTTATAACATTCATCATGTGTGATTGTAAAAATGGTAAAAACCTGAGAATATGTAAATTATGAATATTGAGGAGGAAAATAGATCATAGTGCCTAGATCAAAAATTTGTGAGTGATTCTTAACCAATCTATTTAGATTATTACATTTTCCAAATAGAAAAAGAAACAATCCAAAAATTTTGATGAATTTCCAAAATTGCTGGCATTTAAAACATTCTTTTTAAAAACATTTAAACAAAATGATTTCTTTCAAGAAATTGATATACCCTGTGAAAAGTAAGGAGTAAGTTGAGATGAGGAAAGAGTTTTAAGCGATGTGTAAAAACAAAGAGCAGGAAAAGGAAAAACATCTGGAAAGGTAGTTGATAAGTGTTAAGACGGAGAAGAACGTGTGAATGATAATAAACAGGTTTCGGGAGCCCAAGGTGGGCATAAGCGAGAAGATGGGGAATGAGGAGCAGAGGAAGTTTTTTAAAAAATCGTTATAAGGCTCAGATTTAAAGAGAAGGGATAAGAAGAGTAGCAAAACAAGGGAGGAAGAGGGGGAGAAGTTAAATGATGAAGAGAAAGAGAAACATATAAGGAAGATAAGAAGGGGCAAAGCAGCATGTATGGTTGGGGTACAGAACGAAACGTGGCTGTTTGCTAAACAAACTGTAAGGGAGAGCTGAATGATGTAGTTAAGAAAGTATGTAAGGGGAGGAATATATGAGGATACGAAAGATAGTGTGAGATGAGGGAAGGGGATTTCGTAAAAGTTCTGGAAGGATAAGGGATTGAGGCACGGGGGTCTTTTTAGACCAACGCTTCTTGCGATTTTAATCGTGGACATGGAGACTAAGGCCGGGGTGGTAGGAGGAGTTAAAGTAGGAGGAGTCAGGACTTAATTACTCGCGTATGCAAATTATATAGTCTAAGTCAAAGTTTATAGTGTTCATAAAAGGTTTACGATGTTCGGGAAAGGAGGTGAAAGAGATAAGAGACGGAAGTGGAGGTGGAAGGGAAAGTCAGTGCAAGATGTGAATGAGTTTGTGTATCTAGGCTCTCTGTTTCGTAGGAATGGGTCAGTAGATGGTCATACAAAACAGAGAGTTAGAAGGACAAATATGAGGGCAATATGAGGGCAGATAGGAGGGCAGATGATTCTAAAAGAATAATGAAATTTTACGACTTGCTGGTGATAAGTGTGTCATTGTATGGAGTGGAGGTGTAGGGGTGGGAGAAAAGTGAAGAGGTAGAAAGGATACAGGAAAGGCATGTAAACTGGACTCTTGGGTTAGCAAGAAATACACCTAGTTATATTTCGAGGAGACAGACAAGGAGAACAAGTTTAGAGATTCTAACAGAAAGTCGGGTGTGTAAGTATCAAGAGAAATTTTTGGAAGAGGAGAGAAGTGAGCTGGTTAGGGAGTTCTAGTGGGAGAAGAAGTACAGGATAGGGGATGGGAAGATGAAGATTAAAAGAAAAAGGTATTTCAAAAGGAATGGGCTGGAGACGGATAAGGTACGAAGGATGCACGAAGAGGGGAGAAAGGTGTATGAGGTAGTCAAGAAGAACGGCATTGAGAAGGAGAAGGCAGGAGAGAGAAGAGGATGTGTGAATTGTGCGGGAAGGGGCATGCAAAGGTGGAACACTGGTTTGAGGAGTGCAAGGGGATGGAAAGGAGTGGCATAAGAATGGGCGTATTAATGCATAAAAGAGGGGATAACAGGGCGGAAGCTTAGGTGAAGGATGTCTTGGATAAGATGGAGAAGAAAATTCGGTCACAAATTTTTATTGAAAATAGCAATTATATTTCTTTTTCACATTTTCTAGGAATTTTTAGGCAACCTTAAAAAGAAAAAAATAAGTTATCGCTGATTAAAATCAAATGAAGACTTGCACTTTCCTCTGAGACGTGAAAAAAGACAAAAAAAAACATATGTAACTATTTTTGAATAACTGATAGCGGATTGTGTGATATCCATGAGTTATACAATTCTTCTACAATTTGTAGTCATTTCATAAACTACACAACATATTACAATTTCGATATCCAAATAGTCTACCCATTTCATGAAATATTTATCAAATATTATTTATTAAGTAGGTTTCAAATCAAGGGAACATTTTAAGAAAGCAAGAATAATAATTATTGGATAAGTTCTCAAGGTGTCTGACGAAATTTCGTTTTCAAATTTCGAATTCCTGTTTACAAAATTATTATTGTTTTATCAGGATCAGTGTATAATTTTACCAAGAGGGTCGGGTTAGCATAAGTTATGAAGAAAATACCTTTAAATGAAATATTAAAATATCATGAATCACAGAAAAATAAAACACTTATTACATCTGAACCAAAATTTAAAATAAGGTAGGACGAACGTTTGAAGACATGTAAGATATCAAAATGACGCTGATTTTTCCTTGGATTCTGACAACGTCTGAACTTAAAAGCAATAAGTTTAAAAAATTAAAAAACTTGTAATACTTGATTAATGCATTAATTAACAATTTTACAATGAAAAATGTTTAATACTTATTTCATTAATGATCAAAATGAAATCTACTTTATCATGAATAATTCCATGCAGCAAAACCATAGCAAGAAAAATATGCAAAAAATAAAATTAGAACAGAAATAGAAAAAAAAATCAAATTTTGATTTTTAAATTTTTTTCTTGCTCTGATTTCGGTGCACGAAATTATTCATAAGAAAGTAGATTTCATTTCGATCTTACATGAATTTTTTAGATAAAGACACTAGACTCGGGATTCATTCCAATCTGCAGCGTTTGCTTACGAATATCTTTGAGAAGTCTTCTAATTTAGGCCAAAAAATTTTTTGAAACCATCAACATTAAAAATTTCAATTTTTAGGTCTTCATTTTTAAACTTACATTTTTAATTTTAATAATTTTAAAATGCAACTTTGAAGATACATTGAATTACGAAATAATAAAAAGCATTTGAAACAGAAAATGTAATAAAAAAATGTTTTAGGCTGATCAACTATAACTATAAATTAATTATTAATTTTTGACATTAATGAACTTTATTTCGAGTGTTAAAATGGGACGATAATCAATTTTGTGAAAAATTCTGAATCTGTGAAAAACTAAATAATTTACAGATGTAAGCGTTAAAAATTACACTGCATCAATCAGAAAGTTAAATCCTATTTAGTTAAACAAAATTAAACGTCCCATTGAAACTTTGTCAACTATTATCAATTTTACAATAATTTCAAATTAATAGATTTCGTAATTGAATTCTTTTATTCAATTTCAAATCCTGCATTTGAATATTGTTTCAGTGAAAAATATTCCATTTTTAACCCATGCAATTTCATTATTTTTTAGTTAAGGAAATGACCTTTCTTTTGCAAGTGTCTCGTTTCGAAATTTAGGATGAGTAGTCAAATATTTGTCATGAACTTGCCTAGCGTTTCCGAATTTTCAGGGCGACTAGTC